>JAGFNK010000073.1:0-154484 GCA_025769875.1 Russula earlei | reverse complement strand
CTGACATCAGGTTACGCTTGTCTGGTGCTCGGCATCATCGTTCGTTGCTTGCTGGATGGGATCCAGGCTGGGTAAGGGGCTGTGGTTGTACTTGCGGTGGCTGTTGCGGCTGCGACGGCTCATCTGGGATGAGCTCTATCGACACACACCAGAACACACGGCCCCAGGGTACGTCCGTATCTGTGTCGGTTCCTTCAGCTCCTCCATCGCCCACATCATCCCGCTTGCGCTCGCAGCATACGAAGCGGACGGGTTGTCCATCCCAATATTGCATCAGATCAAATGTGATACCCCCGGGCAGGTTTAGCGACACGGTTGGGGTGAACTGAATAAAGCCATAGCAAAAGTCCGTCGTGAGTATATCCTAAACAGGGCGCAAACGTCACGCCAGGCTTGGGAAATCAGGGGGAGGGGGCGAATCCTTGTTGTTCGCGTGTGCGAAAGGCACCGACAGGGATGCTTCGCGTACCTCGGGTCCGAAAGTAAGCTTCCTGTCGACGCGGCGCGTCGCGAAAATACGCGCGACGGCGAGCTGCATTGCGCAGTTCCTGGAGTTCCTGTTCTTGCTTCGCAAACGTCTCCGTACGCTTGCGCTCCGAGCGCGCCAGCCTGCCTTCGTGATGTGCTGACAGACGTGAAGCGAGCGATGCGGCGGACAGACGCTTGTGCTTCTTCGACAGGTGTTTGTCTCCCACGTGCGACTTGGGAGGTTGAAGCGTGGAACTGGCGTTGCCAGGGGCTTGGGGTTCGAACCACGACTCCCTACCGGAGGCTGGCATGGAACCGTCAGAGTCGGAAGGGGGTAGCGGCCCCCGACGGTGACGCATGGCGCGAAGATAACGGCGAAGGCGAGGGCGAATGTGAGGGCTCTGGAGTCCTCAGAGTGAGGTGCAGCTGTGCCGTGTCATCGGACAGGGATTGCGGAGGCGGAAAAGACGGCCATGCCTTGCGGTTGATCGCATATTTTGATGACGATGTTTCGTCGGGGGTAGGCTGAGGCATTGTGGGCGAGGGCGAGGGGCGAGGGCGAGGGCGAGGGCGATCGAGATGCGAGAAGAACGCGTCTGTGAGCGAAGTACGGCATCGTCGAAATGAGCGGGGAAAGTGCCCACGGCTTCGTGCTTGAGGCAAGGTCGTGTTCCAAAGTCGGGTCAACGAAGCTGAGGGTAGTGGTAAAAGACAGTCGTGACGTCAGTTTACAGACGCGACCCGTGTTGTGTTGAAAAGGGCACTGGGAATAGGGTGCTTACTGCATGAACTTGAGCGCCGCGCCGGAACCCCAGGGCAATTTCAAGGGACGGTCAAAGGTGTTTCCAAAAAGGACGTCATCCGCAGAGATGGGGCGAAGGAAGCGTCCTGCATGCGCAATCTCGCCCGTTCAACCTGACGGCCCTGGTGGGAGGAAGAGCGGACGACATGACATACCTTGGACCTGTATGCTCCAGGTAACGCCTTTCCGATCCTCGCGGTTGAAGTATTCGCTCTGCAAAGCGTTGCCTTGCTCGTCTGGGAAGCCTTTAATATATGCGGCGATCTGCCCCTCGAAGGCGTCAGAAACGATGTTCTGTGGCAGATCAGAGTTGACCGAGATGGGTACGAGAGCATCCAAGGATGGCCCAGCTACGACACGCAGGCGGGGCATTGGGAGGAAGGTGAGGGTTCAACGTATTACGATACGGCCACTAGTATAGCTCGCACGCGAAAAATAATTCAAGCGGTGTCTTTATGGCTTGTCGTACGATGGCAGCCACTGGCAGAGCGACCGGCCGGCGTCCAATCGTGTACAAGCAACGAAGCTACGTCACTATTTGGTGGCTCAAGCCACGACAAGAAATGGAGATGGCCATAGGTTTAGTTGAGCAGTTGAGCAGAGACGGTGGAGACAAAACTCCACATGGCGCTGGGTAATGGCGCTAATCCTGTCCATCCATCACGTCATCCCGACCAGGCCGACTCCCACTCCCACACACACGGGAATTAGAACTAATGTGGATTCTCGTATCCAGGTGCTAGCTGATCCGTGGGCAATAAATAACAAAACGTGGGAGACAGAAAACCAGGTGGGAAAAGAGAAAAGGATATAGATGCCAATTGAGATCACTGTACCGATACATGAAAAAAAAAAAAAAGAACTCTTGAACGCCAGCCAACCAACGGAAATCCCAGCCGACAAAAAAAAAAAAAAACTATACCAGCCCCACAAAAAGAACACACAACGTGAACACAAGGGTCCAGACAGTAGCCGTGTCCCCAATCCATAGCGCCGCAGATGACGACGATGCAATGGCTGACTGCGTGTAAACGTAACTTGAACCACATTTTGAAGATGCGAGACGCGCCGCATCGTTGTACGTCTGCTCCAGGCCATTGGTTTGGTTTACATTCGACGCGAATATAGCCATAACGCTCTTGGTGCAGCTAGAACATGACGGCGAGGTATTGTTCGGGAGGGGGATCCCAAACGGCAGTGAGTAGAAATAGAGGTCTGACGGGTCCTTACTGCTAGCGGCCTCGATGTAACAGTACGCGGACGTGTTCTGATCCACCAGACATGCGACATCTCGCATCAAAGTGTAGGTCTGCAAACCTAAGAAGGACGAGGGTCCAATTGAAATCGTTCGACAAATGACAAGATAGAAACGTACTAGCAAGCGTCTGCAATATCATTTGGTTGCTCTCACTCTTCTCTGCGGAGCATGCGACCAACAACTCCGATTGGAACCATTTCATGTTGGCTGCGCACTGATCCGCATCCACAGGAGTGTTACATGTGCCCCAAACGTCAACGTTGAGTGCCGTGATATTTGACTGTGCCTGATCACAAATTGTACAAGATTGTATTGACGTCCAAATCGAGATCAATAACCGTCGGAGGGTAAAATAGAGTCACTGACCTCCAAGAACTGGGAGGATGTCTGGGATAGAAAGGAAAATGGCCGACATTGACGAAAAGGGAGAGAAAGTGTCATGTTTGCGAAAAATGTTTCACATGAGTTTGTCGTAAAGTTGTTGGACAGCGTCGTGTCGAACGGTTGAGGGAACGGAGTAGGAAGCGCAGGCGACATCGGGACGGTAGGCGTGCCCTGCGTCGGACCTTGGGTGCTAGTACTAGCCGCTGTCACCGTTGGGAAGACCAACGGTGACGTGCTCGACAAGGACGAGCACACACTGGATGGCATTGCGTTCCCGCCGTTCTGCCGCCGATAAAATGAATGTCCTGGGTGCATCGTCCTGTCGGTCCCGGCGGCCGGGAGAACGCGCGTTCCTGGAGAAGGGCCGCTTAGGAAGTCCAAGAAAAACCGATGCGAGGCAAAGCGCGTCAAGAGCGTAACCAGGATAAGGATGAGTGGAACCATGATGACCGTCAATCCGGTGCGCCATGCGAGCAGATGCTTGTGATCCTGAACGGACGGACTGATCTTCTGTGGCCTCCTTCGACGGTCGTCATCCTTCAGTGGAGGTGACGAGAGGACGAGCGCTGGAGTCGGACATTGTTTGGGAGATGATGGCGAGAGAACGAGAGGAAGGTGACACGGAAAGATTTGTGTCATGAAGTGATCTAAGAGGTGGAGGAAGGGGTGAGGGAGGAGGGGTGAACATGAACCGAATGCTTGAATGCTTTTAAGGAGTGTGGGTTGAAAGAGCGTGAAGGGGAACGAATGTTCAAGGAGAAATGAGGAGAGGGACACAGCAGCCTGCTTAATGATTGAGGTTGGTACTGAACGACAACCGCAACATAGAAGATAACAAGACGGACCTGTATGAACCAGTACGGAACGTCAAAAGCGTGCGACACGGCCAAAAAAACCAGGAGGGCCTGGTGGCATCCTTTTGAGGGGCGGCTACGGTGTGCGCCAGCGCCAGCGGCCAGCGGCAAGGGAACCCAGACCAGCTATTCCCGTTTAGAATGAAATAATACTCATGGGACAGGCACAGTTTATCCCATCGGGTTGCACCTTTTGGCACCAATCAAACACCGCCGGATGGGCGGTCTCGACTTTATCCATCCGCTAGCTTGATCGTGTCGATGAACCGTGACAAGACCAATCATAGAAAATTGAACCTAAGGTGTGCATCAGTGACCAAATTTTAGATTCGATACCTTTTCTTCGCCGTCTACTGTACGTGCATAAGAAGCGACTTCACTAGCTTAGCTGAGTGAGTGGACGACAAGAGGATTTTTGCGACCCTGCGTCACGCGTTTCATTTCATATAATAGTATGTTCTGAATTCAATAACAAAACTAATCGTATCCTCCAGACGTTGTTCTGCTAAGCCTTCTGGTGACTTGACCCCCTATCCATCTTTCTGTCGTCCGTCGCCAGACGTACAGTTGAAGGAGCTGTCCAGAACGCAGAGTTCGACTTTCTTCCAATCTCAGATTTATACATCCCGGTTGGATGGAGCTCACAAGTTAATGGTCCCCGAAAAAGTGGATGCTATGCAGGTCTTCTGTATGTCGTTACAAACCCCATCTCGTTTGACAATATCGTTTCTGTACTGGATTGAACTGCACCGTCTCAGATGGCCAATCACGTCGATTGCGACTTTACTGCGACAAAAGCCGAGTCAAGGATCCTGGACGAACGCTTAGGCCAGATTTGTTCGCCTCTGTGTCTCTCCTCCGTACGTTGGCTTCCGTTCCTTCATGGAAGTCTTCAGTCGGCGGGATGATATATATGACCTGAATACGAAGCGGCTGGTTGTCTATTCTTTTGCGGAAACATTTTACAATCACGAGGCCAGTAGGATGCAAGAGGGTTTGAATTATCATAGCGATGGCGGTAACAAGCTTATTGTGGCCTCCATCATCATGCTCTGGTCGTTCGGATGGTCATTATGATGGGCGGCATCACGGATCGTCAAACTCAAAATGCTCTCAACTCTAGTTGGATTCGCTACATTCATCTGGACGCCCAAGCATAGGGGTACTTGGTCATTGGAGGGCGCGATGACTTGGCCTGACTGTTGTTTGAAAGTGGAATTCTTCTGAGTCTTCAGACGAGTCTGACAGGGTGCACTTCGTCGCTGCACATAAGCCCCGTCCTATGCCATGAATTTCCTTTCGCCAGTGGGTCGTTGTCCGCCTCATTCCACTGGTATGTATCGCATCTGTATTCGCAGTCGCACCCCGTCCAAACAATCGGACCGAAACCTCCCAATTTCCGAGTCACTACCGCCTCTGCGAAAACATCGGACAAACAGATCATGGTGAAGTTTACGGCACTCGATTTTTATGCATGTGTTTTGTACTTAACGAAGACGCGCACTGGGCATCGCGGCTTTAGGCAACTCCATGGAGCTGTCATGGAATACATCTCGCTCCTTTGGACAGAGAAAGGGTTGGCGAAATCAGTCACCATATCATTATCGGTTCGCAAGGCTCCGTTCACCCGCTGATCGGTTGTAGAATATGACGAGTAGCCATCTGTGCGCGGCTTGCTTGATATCTGAACGTCAAGAAGACCAGAATGTGTATATAACACCTTGCAAAGTGGGATGTGAGAGTGAGAGTATTGAAGCGGAGCAAATGTGGTGGCGGGAAGAACTCTCACTGGTGTTCGCACGGACCGCACGCAGAGACAAGACAAGACGACAACGGCAGCCGTCTTTTTCCTCCTCGCTTATTCATCCGTTCCCTTTTCTCAATTGTCGAACAAACAAATCTCTCCGCCCTCCTCTCCCCCTCCAACCAAATGTCTCAATCAACGCGCTCCTCCTCCACAGCACCGTGAGTATCCCTCAATCCGACCGAGATATTCTCCCTCACCCCTTCATGGTAAAGTCCTGCCGATAACTGGCGTAGCGGCCTCCGCGCACCTCCACGCGACGACCGCCCACAAACAGAAGACGTCAAGGCTACCAAAGGCCTGGAATTTGAGGACATGTTCCTCCGTCGCGAGCTTCTCATGGGCATATTCGAAGCCGGTTTCGAAAAGCCTTCCCCCATCCAGGAAGAAGCCATCCCAATCGCCCTATCCAAACGTGACATCCTCGCCCGCGCAAAAAATGGCACGGGAAAGACCGCCGCTTTCGTTATACCCGCTTTACAACAGATCGACATCAACAAGGACAAAATTCAAGCCCTCCTCCTCGTCCCCACGCGCGAGTTGGCCTTGCAGACCAGCCAGGTCTGCAAAACCCTCGGCAAACACATGAGCATCCAGGTCATGGTCACCACCGGTGGCACCACATTAAAAGACGACATCCTCCGACTCTCCGAGACCGTGCACGTCCTTGTCGGCACGCCCGGTCGTATTCTTGATCTCGCGGGCAAACATATTGCCGATCTCAGCGAATGTCCAGTTTTTGTAATGGACGAGGCAGATAAATTACTTTCTCCCGAGTTCTCTCCCGTCATGGAACAGCTGCTCTCATACCTCCCCAAGACCCGTCAAGTCATGCTTTTTTCCGCCACCTTCCCCCTTATTGTAAAAGATTTCAAAGTGCGCATTCTTTTTCTCTGTCCTCCCCGCAACCAGCTGAATGTTCAACAGGACAAACATATGAACACTCCACATGAAATTAATCTCATGGATGAACTTACACTCCGCGGCGTCACTCAATACTATGCCTATGTTGAGGAACGGCAGAAAGTTCATTGTCTCAACACCCTCTTCTCTAAGGTTCGGTCTATGTCCATTGGTCCCTTTGCCCCGGTCTCATCCTTTTTTTCTCCCCCGAAGCTGCAAATCAACCAGTCTATAATATTTTGTAACTCAACAAATCGCGTCGAGCTCCTGGCTAAGAAAGTCACTGAGCTAGGCTACTCATGTTTCTACTCGCATGCAAAGATGCTCCAATCACATCGTAATCGCGTCTTCCACGACTTTCGCAACGGTGTCTGTCGGAACCTCGTTTGTTCGGATCTGCTCACCCGAGGTATCGACATCCAAGCCGTCAACGTCGTCATCAACTTTGACTTCCCCAAGAACTCTGAGACCTATCTTCACCGAATCGGCCGATCCGGACGTTTTGGGCATCTGGGACTTGCTATTAACCTTGTGACCTATGAGGATCGTTTCAACCTCTATAGGATCGAACAAGAGCTGGGCACTGAGATTCAACCGATCCCTCAGCACATTGATAAAGGTCTATACGTTGCACCGAGCGCGATCGACGAACCTCCAGCCCAAAAAGTTCCTCAGCAGCCGCAACAGCAACAGCAGCAACCAGCACAACAACAGCCAGAATCGCAGCATCAAATCGCACCTGCGCCACGCAATCCTCAGCCTGCCCCTCAGCAGCCCGTCTATCAAACTAATGGGCAAGTCGCTCCAAGACAAAATGGAGGCACACCTGGCATTACCACACCGTCAAGACATCACACGGGACCTGTGGCAACAGCGGCCCAACGAGGGCAGGTTCCTGTCTCCCACCGATGAGCTCCAGCTCGACCTCGCGGCGTCTCATCTCATCTCGTCTCGTCTCGTCTCGCTACTTTCTTGTCACTTTTTCTAGTATCTGTCGCCATCGGAGTGATACGGCCTTTTAGGACTTGGCCGGCATGGCATAGAGCTGCGCTGGCGCGTTGACTTCGAATCCTCCACGCCCTCTTCTCTTTTCCTCTTTGGCTCTTCCATACTTTTTCTTTTTCTTTTCTGTTTTGGTGCATCAACTTGTCTTCATTGAGGTAGGCGGTACGTCACTGTCTTATCTATATTCTCCGATGTTTAACTACCGTGCTGTCAGCCGAAACAGGGGATCACCCCATTTTATTTACCCTTCTCCCCCAGCGCTTTCTTTGTGCCTTACCTTTATTGCGATTGCCTCTAGATACTAGTGCAGTGATTGGAGTAGCCACTACCCCTTCCGATGGTTGGGTTGAGTATACGTGTCGACGAGACCACGATGAGTGTGATGAACCCTGATACATTCGATGTGTTGACGCCTTTTTGTGGCTGTTGTGCCGGGGTTGGCGCTGGCACTGAATGAGAGCGATGAGGAACAAGGCTGCTGCCAGAGATGTCAGCTGTGGCATCATGTCATACAACTAGGCGCGTGGCGACGAGTACGAGTGAGTTCAAGCTACCTGTTCTCGCCCTGCAAGGGTCCACGTCACCCAACGTCAGTTTCAGTATATCCCTCTTGGCCATCTCCATCAGAAGGCGGTCGCTCGCGCCTTGTGCCTCGCGCGCGTGAGTCACTCCCGCCACCCGCGACGGGACTTCCTGCCTCTCGTCCGACGATCGCCACCTGTCCTGTCCTGTCCTGGCGGCGCAGCGGCGCGTTCGCTCGTTCAAACGCGCCGTCCTGTGCTGTGGTCCGATAGGGACACATGGGGACGTGTCATTGCGGTCGTACGTACGTCGCGCGGTACGGTGGCGTGGGCAGGTGGAAGGGTCAATCGAGCTGCGTGTCGCGGGACCTCGCTGCGGGGGGACCGAGCTCCAGGTTTCCAGGACAGCGCGCGCTCATGCGGTCCATTCAGCCGTGGCCGCGGTTGAATACTGGCTGACGGGTGTGGGGCGGCGAACTGCAAGTTGACTGCGGAACTCGCCCGTCCGCGCCGTTGGCCCCGCCCGCCCGCCGCCCGCTCCTCGACGACTCGGGAAGAACAACGACGTCGCGACCGCTGCGCTGGCGGAAAGCGCCGATTGCGGTACGTGTGCCGGTGAGTCGAATGCCTTTTTTTTTTTTTTTTGGTTCTTTCCCTCTTCTTCTCTCTTGGATGAGCTCGTTTGTTACCCGCGCGGGCGGGGGTGGAGGGGAGGCCCACCCCCATCGAACATTCCTCCCCTCCTCATCCGTTTGTCATGTAAAGGGGAAGAACAAGAACAAAAACAACCAAGAGGGAAAAGCGAAGCATTCGCGCCCCCCCCCCCCCTTCCCCCCCCTTTCCCCGCGCACCCATGCAGTTCTATCGGTAGAGGTAGTAGTAGCGCTCGCTGGCACTTGCGCGACAGGAGGAGGGCATTCCCATCCACGTCCCTCTGTCCTCGACCGCCTCGTGCCTTTGAGGTGTGGAGCGAGCGGATTGGGGGGGCGGGCGCACGGCTTTACGAAGGCCTGTAACCCCGTCTGATCGCGAGAGGGGTGCCCCCCATTTCGAATGATAGAAACAAGGATAGAACAGAAATAGAATGAATGACCTGCCTGCCTGTCCCTGCCTGCCTGCCCCTCGTGGCTTCTCTCTTCTCTTCTCCGACGGCCGCGTTCGTGTGGCGCGCGACAAGGGTCAGCTGGAGAAAGCCAAACCAAAACGATTTTCGACTTGAGCGATTCGATTCTCGAGCTCTTTTTTTTCGACGTCGCAGCAGCGAAAATGGCGTTGAGGCGGTGCACGATCGCGGTAAAGGGTGGCGACAGGTTTTAGGGGGGGGGGGGATTTCCGGATGGAGGTTGATGGGTTGATTTCCAAAAAGAGACAGCATGACTGATCGGAGGCATTTCAACTCTGGCGGTTAATCTGAGGAGGAGGGCAGCCGTTTATTCTTCTGTCTGTCTGATGAAATCAATCGACTGCATGACTGGGCCCGACTTGACGGTTTTGGTTTGGTTTGGTGGGTGAAGTGAAGGGAGGGGCGCGTTCGGTTACGTAACTTCGCTTATGCACACGTGATACAGAAACCCTTCATTTCGCGTCAGTTCCAAGTTCTTTGCTTGTTCTTCGTTCATCGACGACGCTCAGGACGGAGGCCCAAAAAAATAACATGTCCCAATCCCTTCGCGCGATCAAGCGCTTTCGCCTACGCGAACTCCTGGCGGCCCCCGCAGCAGCGTCTGGAATCCGAATTTCCCCTCCAGCGACGACCGCCCACCCGACAGATCAATCCCAGCGACCGCGGCTCGCGGCCGCGCCATCACCGTCGTCGTCGTCACCCGACGGGTGGCCTGTGTCCGTGTCTGATGGTCATCGGAGCGGAGGCGCTGGCGCTGGTGCCGCGACGACGACGACGACGACGGGCGGTCTCGCGCCGCCCGTTTTGGCTTTGGCCCTCGACAACCCGTTCGTGCCGCGCAAGAATCCAAAGACGGGGCGGTGGGCGCCGCCCAAGTATTCGCTCCGCCGTCAGGCGGAGCTCGTCGAGCACGCGCGCGTCAGCGGGACGCTGAGCCTCTTACCTCCGGGTCCGAAGGGCAAGAGCAAGAGCAAGAGCAAGAGCGCGACGAGCTCCTCGTCGGACCTGCTGCTCTCGTCGTCGTCGTTGGCCACGAGCGCAAAGGCAACGGGGAAAGAGACGGCGGCCACGACGGCCGATCCGGAAGGGGCGGCCGCAACAGCAGCAGCAGCAGCAGCAGCAGCAGGACCTTCCGGCGCGGAGAGACGCGCGAGGGAGGTCGGCGTGGTGGCGGCGGCGGTGGCGACGAAAAGTGGATTGGTGGCGAGCTTGCGGTCGGAGGGGGAGCTCGCGCTGGCCGAGCAGGAACGGGTGGAGGGGCCGTCCGCGACGGCGACGGGCGAGGGGCAGGGGCAGGGGCAGGACACCACCGCCGTTGGTTCTGATGCCGAGTCTGCGTGGACGAGGCCCGTGGAGTGGATCGGGACGGTGCGCTCGCGCACGGTCGCGGGTGCGGACGTCGGGAACCGTCTTTACGCGGGCAAGAGGAGGATGTTCAAGGGGCACAAATGGGAGCGCGAGCGCGAGCGGCGCGTCGCTCGTACCAAGATGTTGTTGCGCGACATGGACAAACGCGTGGAACGTTTCAGGGGGGTGAGTTCTTGGTTCTTTGTTGTAGACTTTTACGTCCCCCCCCCTTTTCTCTCTCTGACGGTGCCTCCCCTTAGTATCGTGCCAAAGGCAAGCCGCTGCCGCTGGCGATGAGGACGAACGTGTTGAAGAAGACGCAGAAGTTGCCGTTCTAATGCCTGGCCTAGAACGCTTTTGGCGATCTCGAGTCCGAGTTTGAATTGAAGCCCTGCTTCTCGTCTCTCGAGTTGCACGACACGCTCAAGGATGGATAAATGCATGCAAATATGATATTCTGCGTCAAATTAACTGTCTCCGCGTCGCGTGCCATGATTTCAAAAGAAAGAAAAGAAAAGAAAGAAAAAAAAAAAAAAAAAAAAAAAAAAAAAAAGAGGGGGGTACTGCAACGCCCAAGTTATACAACTCGTGCAATAGTTCGCACACCCGAACGGCTTCATTCGCCCGCCGGCCTCTTCCCCCTCAATAGTAATGTCTAACGAAGGAGGTCCTAAGCTTGGGACCGTTCGTGAGCGCGTGTCATCATCTCGAATGGACGGCGAAACCTTCCCGCTTACAGATTGGCTGGACCACTGGCATCGGATGTTCCGCTGGAAGCGCAAGCGCAACGCCGGCTGCAGTCGCATCGATGCTGATACGCCCAACCCCAGCGGCTGTCCGATCGTGCCCCGTGGACTGCGTCGTGGCGTTCTGGATCTGGAGAGCGCGATTGTGCCCCTGGGGAGCAGAATTGCCCATCGGGGTGCTGGGGCACCCGGCGCCGCGGTAATAGCCCGCCTGCCTGTCAATGGACGATCCAGGTGCGATGCCGTTCTGGACTGGCCCTAGACCCTCCTCGGATGCGTGGCGTACAGCATCGTCGGAAGCCGCCAGCTGATCAATATCGTGTTTGATGGACAAATGAGCACGTCCTCCTCGAAAGCTCTCGTTTGACGCCTCCCTCGCATGGGCGTGAGAGGCGAGTGGAGCCTGAGATGAAAGGTTCCGAGGAAACGAGTAGGGTCGTCCGTGTGTGCGATGAGCCGCACCTTGACGGACTGCCGATGTGAACGTTGTGATTGGGCCGGAGAGAGAGAAGGACCCTCCTGGGGAGGGGATCGGTCGCCAATACGAAGGATGGGGGGGCTGCGGGAGAAGAGGGCCAAGGATTAGCACATTGCTGCCCGTTCCGAATAGGCCGTCTAGACGTCGCCAAGGCTTGGAACTGAGCACACTCACAGTGTTGGACCTGTTGCTCACATCTGCGCGAGTGGCTCGCCATCAGCCTTTGGGCCCGCCCCCGACGAGCTCAAGAACACGCACGCGTCACGATGCAACCGAACACCTCGAAACTGTTACCGACTCTGGCACCGGCATGCGAGCCTCGATGAAATAATATTCCCATGTCCCAAAACAAGGTTGTGAGTTGCAGGCCGCCGGGGCTGAGTGTCGATTCTGGAAAGACTTCCTTCGGTGGTGGACGGATCTGGTAGCTCGATCGTCGTGCGGTCATTGAGAGCGACAAGATGGGATTGTTCCCGCGATGGAGGGGGGGAAGGGGGGGGGGAGGGGGAAGAGGAGGAGGTGGGGAGAAGAGAGGGGGAGAGAATACGGTATGGATGAGTGTGGCTCGAAGCGGACGGGGTCAAAGGTCAAGTGAGGGTAGAAAAGGCGATAGGCGGCCGGAAAAGAAATAACTGCCGTGGACGCGGCCTGTGCGACACGAAATCGGAATAGGGTGGAAACCCAAGCCCTACGAACCGCAGAACGCCCTTTCGAAAAGACGGGAGCGCCGGGGACGGAGATAAAGGCCAGTCCAGCCCAGACGCCACAGCTCAAGGTTTTATAAAATTAGGAAGAGGGAGCGCCCGGTGAAGCATGTGGAAGAGGACGGGGGGTTGCAGCATGGCGTGTACGTCCTGGAGGGGTAGGACGAGCACACGATCCTCCCCCCCCCCTCCAATCCCATCGACCGTGACCGGCGGGGAGAGGTGCTAGATCGAATGGGGCCGCCCGAGTCCAGAAAACACGCGAGAGGGACGAATGAGAGCGATTGGGGCAAACCAAAAAAAAAACCAAAAACCAAAAACCAAAATACAGCTGTTTGGCGAGGAAGGCCTGGAATCGATGGAAAATGACGAACGGAGAAAGGTTCACTTATGACCGGTTTGGTTGTTGGATGATGCCATGTGATGGTTACTAGTGCCTTGCAGTAGCCTCTGATCGGCCAATGGCGAGAATCAAGTCGGTCGTCGCAAGCCTAGAACAGCCCGAACGAGCGAAATGAGCGTTCCCTCCGACCTGGGGCACCCCTCGGGTTGCCCATCAGCACTGGCGTTGTTCCTGTTCCCGACCGACTGGCGTCTTCCCTCTCGACGACACCCAGATCCGTCCATTAAAAAGCCAATTACGAACCTAAGTCTCCAAGACGGCCGATCTTCCTTTGACTTGCTCCAATGCAGCGGTGGCGGGGGGGTGGTGCCGGTGGGACGCAAACCGTGGCCCCCACCGGTGAACGGTCGCACGCCCCCCATTTTTCATTTCGTAATGGTGGGGTGTTCGAGTTGGTCGCGCGCGCGCGAGTGCTGAAACTGAACCAATTGACAAGCACCCCACGCTGCGATCTGGCCTGGCCTCCCCAGCAGCTCCAAGGCGCAACAGCGACCTCCCGCGCCTCTGTGATCCTCTGATCTATCACCTGCGAGGATTCTTACGTATTGGTACCGGCAAATGAGCGCTACGCACAAAATATAAAAAAAGCTCCAGCGCAGGCCGGGCGAGCTTGACGCGTTCGCGCCTAGATCGAAACATCATCAAAGGAGAAATGGAAGACGAAAAGGCGAGGCGAATTTGCACGTTATACCGGACCCCAAGCGACTCTGGCCGAACAACCCCTAAGGTGGGCACGCTCTTGCCTCGAGGAAAAAGGCATGTCGATTGCTCCAAGAGGTGACGGTACGGTACGAGCAGTTTTGCAGTGAAAAATAAATAGATAAACTAACGAGAATACATAGTGTTACACGATGCAATAAATAACATGAGGCCATTATAGGGGTCTGCGGAGTGATCTATCTTTCAGAACCCCAGAGCTAAGCTAAGTAGGCGCTCCAGGCGCCGATGCATTAGTCGTGCGTGTTACGGACGATCCGATTATGACTATGTGCCGTTCCAGGGTGATCCCCAGGAACGAGCACAGGTACGGTAATGATTTGATACAAAGTTCTTTGAATGGGGTTAATCGCGTGAACGGTGAACGAGGTCCGTGGCATTGACAGCCATGTGAAATCTGGGCGTCAGCTCAGTACAGACGACGATTGAGTTGCAAGATTGGCATCCAACTTCCTGACGAGACGTGCACGACGCCGACCAAGATGATATCGCTGTTCGTGATACCGTTGAATCCGATGCGCCATCGGGGGTCACCCTGATGTACGTCTGAAACGGCTCCCTAAAGCCCAAGGTTAACGAAACAGTCCCGGCTACGAAAAAAAAAGAAAAAAAAGAAAAAACAGAGAGATGACTCACGGTCATGAACTTGTCGACAGAACGTCCGATGTGTCGCACAAATCTCTCGAAAGTGATCGGGCTGCGATTAGGTGTCTCGTCCCTCGTTTGGAACTGGCGTTTCCATTCGTTGTAACCCGGCCACTATGGACACATCCGGAGGTGACCACGACTGGAAAAACATATCCCACAGACGCACTCACGTTGATCCTGATATGAACGGATGTCCGTCCTCCCACGTTCACCTGCTGCACAGAACCGATAAGCCGTCGAAAGTTTCCGTGGACCACGTCCGAAAGCGACATCCCGATCGTCCCGTCGTCCTGACGGAGGAAGATGGGCAGCTGCAGGGAAGCATCCGTCACGTACTTGCGCACATCCCTGGGGGTTTGCGGGAACCAAGGGATCTGCGGCACGATGGTGCCCCTCGAGAGGTCGGCCCTGTAGTCCAAGACCATGATCAGGTACCCCCGCGACATGGCGTTGGCGGGCACGGCGATGTTATCGATGGGGGTGATGTAGAACGTCGAGGGCCATCCCGGCGCAGAGAAGCCCACCTGGAGAAATCGGGGGGACGTTTTGAGGACTGCGGAGAAGAACGACTCGGTTTGGGCTCCGAATGTGTGCCCGATGTAACCGTGCGCGAGCATGTTGTCCGCGCCGGTGGCTGGGGGAGGGTAGTATACGGACGTAGACGCAGAGAGGTTCATGTCCGGACAGGAGGAGGTCGGTTGCGCGTAGTAGATGGGGGCGTAGACGTCCGTGACGGGTATGTTAGTTGGCAGAGTCACCGCGATGGGCAAAAGACAGGAGGAGCTATATTCGGCACCAGAAACTCGATGATACCACGCATTATATTGGCGAGCGGCAGTGAAGGGATGACAACCAAGCCCAATGATGGAAGGGCGGACGCCGAGTACTTGGTTAGAGGGACACCGGAGAAAGACGGGGGAGCCCGAAACGAGTCAGCGGTGACTCCCTCTGCTATGCCCCAACGACGTGTCATCATATCCCGCAACGACCTGGGTCTGATCGCATGGGGGGGAGAGGAAACCAAACAGAAAGAACCAAAACGCTTTTTCGGACCCGGGCGCCCGAGAGGGCGTGATGAAACGCGCGAGAGGTAGAAGGGAGAGATATTGGACAAGTAATCCAGCGGCCCTCCCACCCCGCCGGGACTGGCACTACTGGGTAGGCGCGGCGAGAGATGGATGATGCGGGTTCCAGGACGGCGGCACGTCATCGCCCGCCGTGTGTGTATGTGTGTGTCTGTGCCTACGCGTTGTCACGCACCGAGCGATGGAGGGCACCGCAACGCGCAAACAGGCGAGCGCAATCGGCTGGAGAGGCGATGGGCGATGATGGATCCAAGTATAGAGGGTGAGGGTGACTCGAGCAAGCTTGGCCGAAAGACGCGCACCACGTGGCTCAGCTCAGCTCGACACGCCCGCCCACCCCCACCTGCCGCTTGCCTGCGGACCAAGAGGAGGGAGTGTGTGTGAGCAAGTGTTGCGCGTGTGTGAAACGGTTGGGGCCAGTTGCGCAATCTCAATGCCGGACCGGGCCCGTCATCATATCACTTGCTCCTTTTCAGATCTCCTCCACCACGAGCAACCTGCACTGCATTGCGCATGCGCACGCTTTCCGGAAGACCGGTATGATTGCACCCATTTGATACCCTAGGACCGGGACGATCAGAGTTTGGACGGGTCGTGCACAGCATACGTATGTCTACCTTCCTTTCTTGTGTTGCAGGCTTACCGCTGTGGCTCGGGCAACGAGAGCGATAAGGCCTGGGCCCTTGGCCGTCTGGGCACGTAGCTGTAAAGGCCAGCGCGTACGTGGCGTGGCCCTCTCCTTCGCTTCCCCCGGGTCAACGTTACGCCAAGTCGGGTTCGGCTGACAAATGAAGCTGATGTCCCCTTCGGCTCGTGCGCTGCAGCGGGTACTCAACAACTAGGCCGAAATGATCACCCGACAGGAGACTTGGGAATCATCATATGTCATTGCCCGGTGAACAGTCGTCGATGAGTCACAAGCAATCTCATGATGTGGCTGATCCATCAACTGTGCAGGGGCTACTAGTGGCCGCGCCCGCAACTTGACGCCTCTGCGCGCGCCAGATCGGGCCATTGCGGCTAGTCCAGGGGCCACGCGCACTCTTCTTTATCATAGATGCATCATATCATATGAATGACTGTGTGCTGCGCCGTACCAGGGCGCACTTCCGACACCCTCCATTTGGCGATGCAACCTCAGTGCCGGAACTCTGTAGCGACGTCTGATCCGTACTGTAGTTTTTGTAAACTAAATCTCGACGTGAGAATCGTGCATGCGGATGAAAGGACTCCGTGGTAGCCTTGGGAACAACATGTCCAATAAACAACCGCCTTTGAATGATGGTTGTGAGAGGCGGGCGCCCGTCTGGGCATGTTTCTCTTTTCAGGCTGCCTTGCGATTGACACAGCTGGTCCAATGACAGTTCTAGAGAGACTCGATCGAGAGTAGCCAAATCTCCAAGACGAGATGAACAGCGACACTTTGACGAAACGCCATCGGGCTGCCAGTGTTCACTGTACTGCATGAATGAATGAAACAACCGCTGATCAAGCACATCCAAACGGTGCCCATATGGCACGTCACTGTCTTCCGAAGCAAAGAGCCCTCTGAATCTTCCTTACCGTACATCGGGCTTTGAGCGGAGATCATTATCTGCAACGTTATGACCGAGCCACAGCGTGCCAAGTGGAGTAGTCATGCGTCGGAGCCAGTGGTGTGTCTCGATCCACACCAGGCGTTCGGCCGCTCGGTCTTGCAAGTGTTAGTAAATTTACTCATCCGTTCCACTGCCACCGGAACCAGTGAAATAAATTCGGCTTTTTGCGGCTATTGCGATTGCTGGATGCGAGGTTTCTGATCTGATACATCTGTTTCATTGGAAGCACGCTCTCCGAAGGAAGCGCATGGAAACACAACAGAAACATCAAGGCCACATCGCACGTCGGCGAATGAGAAGTTGCCTGACGCCGTCGAGTTTGCGGTGTGTTGGAATTACCATCAAGTGAAGAACAATGTGAGGTGTGCTACAATACAATGTTGTGCGAAGGAGTAAAGCAAGAAGGCTAGGATCAGGATATGAATACCTTTTTCAAGTTTGAGAAATCGCACTCTTCCTGAGTACGAGGGCACTTGACTTTTCCGTCGTTTTGGGCAGACATATCTTCCAAAGCCTGATCGTTGTGAGGGGGACCACTTTATGAGTCACATCACACAGTGCTCACCTCTCTGGAATAAACATAGCCGTTGGGGAACGCCATCGGCGCGTTATCTTCGTCCATTATTTTGCCACTCAAGCGGCAGACAATGGTCGAGTTAACGTGATGACTGAATGGGACTTCTTCTGCTAGTTTGCCAAGCCAGGGATCACAGACAGGACAATCACGGTTTTTCACATCATGGTCGTAACACGTCGGGAGCTTCAGTGACGATAAACCACCGTAGAGAGCGAGATGTAACAACGGCTCAGAGGGCAATGTGTTAAGGCTGAAAATCGCAAGTCGGAACGACTGGATAAGATTGGACCAGCGAACCGAGTCGTAAAGTCGCTAGCTTGAAGGTCAAAGAATTCTACACTATCCGTCTTAAGGACGACACGCACTTTGTACGGGTTGCATGTTGTTGTCCGGGAGAATGCGAGTAATGCGGAGGCCTGTTGTATTTGCATCAAGTGAGTTTCTTGCCATGGTATGAGGTGCTTCCTGGCGTAGGCGATGGCATCTATCGTTCTCCGTTCACGAGCCAGCTCGATGTATTCCTGAAGGCGCAGATCAAACTCAAGCGTGCTCTACCGGCGAGATCAGAGTTGGAAGATGGGACCCATAGAAGAGGAGCACCTTCAGCTTCCGAAGTGCGTTCTTGTTTTCGCTGCACCATGCCAGTGCTTCGGTGCAGCTATGACCACGTAGAGCATCCTCGATCCGACGGATGTCCACGAACAAGTCAATGTCGACCAATTCCTACCCCGGGCGATGTGATCGAGATTGTCTCGAGCCGAAATTCTGGGGCGTACCTCGATGCCCTTCTCATTGGCAATATGCCGAGCCGTCTTTTCGCGACCATGGCGGAGGACCCAGTCTACTATCCACCTGTCTAGGCGAGTGTCGACCCATCGGATGTGTTCCGAGTCCTGGGAGCTCTGGACTTGCTCAATGATGGCAAGATGTCTACATCGCTCGCGCATGACACCCAACGTGGGTGAGCCCGCGGTTGCTTGTAGATCGGTTACCTGGGCCCATACGCAAAATAAGCGCGACAGAGAGGAAGGATATGTGTACAGACTTTTCGCTTGAGGCTCTCGACTCTGCCTATCATGCCCTCGAGTGATTTGATAGCTTCCTGTGTGTCTTTGCAGACGTTCTGAGCATTCCTTCCGAGGTCGTTAGAGGCCGCTTGTATGGCCCCAAGCTCACGCTCTATGTTCTTCTGGGCGGCACGGAAAACTTTACGGTAATTCTCATATGGAACCTGAAGGTGGTGTTAAACCCATACATAGAAAAGACGAGAATGAGATGACCCTGGCAAACGGTTGCTCGAAGATCAAAAGGCCGTCCAGGTTGACTCTGTTACTTGCCATGGGTACGCAGAGCCGAAATCGTGGTTGTGATTGGTTGGTTGGTTGTTGTTTGTCTATTTGGTTACCTCTTATTTGTAATTGTGGAGTGCGATTCTGGTTGGAGACGCCTGCTTACGTGATGATCATTTTACGTTGCTATTGCCGAGAGTGTGACCGAGCAAGAGCAACCAAGCAAGCTTTGATTGCACTCTTGCAACTCGCGCTTTTGCCGGTCGGGTTTCTCTTCTCTCGCTCGACCGTTCGTTCATCTCATGATCTTGTCTCGTCACTGGCAGCCAACTGAGGTCCTTTTCACAACGCGTCGCATCATCCACGCCCTCATTTGACCATCACATCGCCCATCATGTCCAATCAATACGCACATGTCTACCAACAACAGCCACCCCAGCTTCATCCGTCACCAGATTATTCAAGGTCCACTGGCCAGTATCCGAGTCAACCTCAGCCTGGGTCGCAGCCCCTACGGTCCTCTCATGTTTACCCTCAACCTACTTATCAAATTCAGCGAGCCCAGCCACTCTCCTCATCGTACTCCCCCGTCCCTGTGCATTTTCATACCCACGCTCATCAAGATCGTATCTCATCTCAAGCTGCTTCCAGCTACTACCCAATCTCCGCGCCAAGTCCTCAGTATCCCCAACAACTGCCTGGCATACCTCATGTGGGCTATTCCTCTCCGCCCACGAGCCCCGTTTCCAATGGTATCTCTCGGAGGCCGCTGCCAACTCCAGGTGCACCCCCATCTCAGTTCACGTCACCTCCCTTTGGTCAACCTTTGCCTACCCCTGGGCCCACCCCAGCACCCGCTTCTCCTCAGTCTCATAGTCGCCCTTTACATCCAGGCTCTCTTCCAAGCTCTGGCATCATCATCTCATCACAGCAGCCGGTTTCCTGCCTGCCGTCCGCTTCTCCCACATCCCCTACAAGCGGCAGACGTCCGCTTCCTCTTCCTCGCGTGGCCCCGGGTAGTTCCTCGGACGCTGCTGTCGCGAGCTCTAACCCGGCCAAGGAGGTGCCCAAGACGTGCACCGCTTCTCCGGGGGGGTCACCGTCGCTCCCGCACGATCCGCCTTCGTCCTGTTTGCAGACCAAGTTTGTTCCGTATTGGAAGCGCACCCTTCCAGATCCTTCTTCGGATCGTGCTCCTGGTGGGTCTCATCCACAAGAAGCGGTTAGTTCAGGTCCTCCGGGACCCTCTCGCACTGTGGCGTCCCCTGGTGCTTACGAGCAACAGCGAGATCGTAGCAAGAGCTTCACCGGTGGGCGGCCGCTACCGCCCTCTCCACTTGATGGCAGCATTGGGAAACCGCCGCTTATTCCTCCGATGATGGGGGATAGTTCTCGGTTGCTTCCCAATCCCTTGTCCTTCCCTGCGAAAGCGAGGACGAGCCCGCCATCCCCGATCAGACCTGTCAGGAGCAGTTCTTCTTTACCATCTACGGCGAGATCTTCGCCCCTGTTTTCGACTCGCCCCGTATCACCGACCAAGGGTCCCGTGCCGTTTCGTCCGACTTCTCCACCTTCTGCTTCATCAGATGATGATGGGAAGGCATCCCAGAAAGGGAAAGCACCCGAAAGGGACAACGAGACGCCGAGTCCCCAATATGGAATCCTCGATTTACCCCCCAAATCACGATCCGCGCCGAGTCGACAGAGCACGAAGCACGTTCGAAACCCAGCCTCGAGCGATGAATGGCCCCCTGGTCGTTCCAGCCGGTCTTCAACGCTTCCCAATCCTCCTTTGTTGCAGACACAGTCCAGCCATCGTTCGACCCGATCTGCAACCGTGCGATCGGCCCCCGTCTTCACCTCGGTGGCTGAATCTCGTCATCAATCTTCCACTTCCACCCCTGCATCCCCCACCGGTTGGCCGAATACCCTTCCCCGTCCTCCCCGTGCAGCACCACCCAGGTCGAGTCAGGAATACGTCAATTTGGATGACGCACCGCCACCTTCTCTACGGCGCTCGCCTTCCCCGTCCGCCCTTTCTCACCGGGCGATCATCCGGATGAAGGCCCGGTCCATGGCATCGAAGAGCCTTGCCCACGATCCACCTGTCCCACCACGTCGTAGTGCCGCCTCTGTTCCCTCATCGCCTGACAAAACCTTCGTTACTCTGCCTCAGGACGTCTCGGCAACGAAACATCAAGGAGCTCGTAGTCCCTCCATCACTCCAGCGAGCGGCCACCAGCCTTTACCAGAGCGCCCCCGTGCCCACCCGCCACCCGTCTCTCGCCATCCCCCGTCAGCCTTTTCCCAGAGATTCGCTTCTGGAAAGCCAGCCTCAGCAGAACCACAAGTAACGACTACCAGAGGGACGATATCCCGTCGTTCAAGTTCCGGAGGCAGCGATGAAAATCACAACGACGACGACGACGACGACGACGATGACGGGGGAAACGCCTCGATCATTGTGTCTGAGCCTGAGCTCCCACAGATCACATTTTCAGATCCTACCGCAGCCTCTTTAGAAACGGAGGACAACGAAGCATTGCCAATCGATGAGCTACCTCGCGATCATGGACCCCTGCCAGCCGCCGGTGGAGGACGGGTTTTTCCCCCGGCATTATCCGCTCGTCGAGGAGGTGGCCTTGCGTGCGGGGGCTGTGGCGGGCCTATTGTCGGTCGCATTGTCAGCGCAATGGGTGTCCGGTGGCACCCTGGGTGCTTCCGGTGCTCTGACTGTAGCGACCTACTGGAGTACGTCAGCTCGTATGAGCGCGACGGCAAACCGTACTGCCATTTTGATTATCATGAGGTGTGTGATCTCCTCCCCGGACCCGGGATCGCCGTTTCTCACCTCTGAGCGGTGATCCAGCGCTTTGCACCGCGGTGCTATCACTGCAAGACACCGATTGTGGACGAGCGCTTCATCACTTTGGACGACCCCGAGCTCGGGAAGCGCACGTATCATGAACAGCACTTTTTCTGCTCCGAGTGTGGCGACCCCTTTCTGGCCCCCAGCATTGATCGCCAGAATGCCCAGGGCGGCGGAGGTGTCACGTTCAAGGGCGATGGCGAGTTTGAGAACGATGACGTTGGCTTCACCGTATATAAGGGATACCCGTATTGTGAGTCATGCCATGTCAGGCTCCGCTCTCCAAGGTGCAAGAAGTGTAAAAACGCCATTCGGGATGGTATGCAAGCCGTGGAGGCACTCGGCGGCAAATATCACTGGCAGTGCTTTTGTTGTACTGTAGGTTTCGGTCTTCGGCGCCCAACCTTGCTTTTTTTATTTTTTCTCACACCACTCCGTTTATCCAGGGCTGCGACAAACCATTCGAAGACCCGTCTTTCTTCTTGCGGGATAATAAAGCGTTCTGTGAACGATGTTACAGCATCATTCTTAAGAGCGAGATGTGATCACACTGTAGTAGAATGATTTTTTAACGATCATCTTATCACGACCTGTCAACGAACATATTCTTTGCATTCGTGTTCGATCGGCGATATATTCCTATTCCTCTCCATTATTCATTTTATAACACACCGGCGACATGTGAATCCGATGGTGAATTTACACACCGCACCAAGCAAAATTAGATTGCCACCGCAGGATTGTCATTAAAGTAATTTCCCTGTAACGTGTCAAGGAACGCATCGGGATCCAGAAAGCGTTGTAAACGGTGCGATCCTAGTATCGTCGCCACTGCTCCCTCCCGATACTCTCTCGGTTCCAGCACATGTGGGGCCGGGACGGGGGGAAGCTTCACGAACACGTCTCGCGCGTCTCGCACGGCCTGGAGGTACGTCTGGAGCGGGACGCGGGGGAGGTGCTTCTCCTCCGCCAGGATGGACTCAATCGTGCCGTGCTTGCGGATATATTGCAGCGCGCGGCGCGGGCCAATGTTCCGCACGCGTGGCGCAAAGTCCGTCCCGAGCAGGAGGGCAAAGTCGACAAAGGCGCGCGCGTCGAGGCGGAGCGCGGATCGCACCTCTGAGCCCGAGATGAGCAGGAGCGACTTGTCCCTGTTCGTGATGTTGCGCAGGAGGGGCGCACCGTAGATGAGGACGTCCTGTGGAGGGGGGGGGGGGGCGTTACTGGCAGTGAGCAGGGGGGGGGGGCGCGAATTGAAAAAAAAGGGATACGTACGGTGTCTTCGCTGGCGACGTAGTCCGCATACCCATTCAAGACGAGAGAGGAGGCGAGGGCCTCCGCCTCGTAGGGGCCGGTGGACTCGATGCAGGGCACGCCCATCGCCTGAAGGATGTTCTTGCTCTCTTCGTAGGTGACCTCGGTCGGGGGGTTATTGCGGCGGATGTAAGATTGGACCATGAAGGAGCTCTTCTCCCTGAGGGACGCGAGGATGGCGGCGGTCGGCCACGCGTCGTGGTCCGCGGCTTCCTCGAGGTCGAGGAGCTTCTCCCAGAGTTTACCTTCCTCGATGGTCAGCTGGTACTGCGTCTTGGACATGGCCGCTTGAACTTGCGCGTCCGAGGGATCCACAGGTCCGGTGGAAACGGGGTGAAGCGGGGGAATGGCCGACGAAAGCGCGTCCAGTTGGACCTGGGCGTTAGCGGACTTCACAAGCTCTTGCGAAGCAAACACTGAGGGCGTCGTGGCGATGACAGTCGTTGGCATCACGCCAAGTTGAGCTACGCCGCGACGGTAGTTGATGTAGAGATCGGTCAGAGACGAAGCCAGGACTCGGCCCTTTTTCACCCTCTTGGTAGTCTTCAGGGAAATAAACGTCTGTGGCGGCCAGACGGTCAACGAGATCATGTCTACCGTCACTTGGATCGACCACGTCGGAGGGTAACAGTAGCTGCTGCCCAAAGTGGTGGGAGTCCGGATCTTCGGTCCCAGCGCTGTAGTGGATCCCGGTCCTAGGGGGCGGTGTTCATTTTCCATGAATGGTAACCAGGAAAGCGACGTACATCGCATCAATGTCACCGGGCGTGAAGATGTCGACACCAACTGACATGTCTTTCTCACGATAAAGTTCGTCAAGCTCCGCGCCATCAGGCCAGGCGACCTCCGTTCGAGCCAGATTGGGCTCTGCGCCCGAGAGATGACTCTGAATAGGATGACTGGTGGATGACAGTTGGTCCGTGTCGTGCACGAGAAACAGTTGGCCATCGAGACTTGTCGTTTGGTTCCGAACCGATGCCATGATGAGTCGACGTTCGTCTTTGTCAAGAACTTGCAACGCGTTCAGGCTCCTTGTCAGAGCCAGCAGCCGTCTTAACCTGTCGGACTCTATTTCTCCTCTGAGGGCGTCGGTGCGCCGTATGTGCCGCCGTCGGGTTTGCTGCGTCGTGGTGTCAATGATGCAAAAAGCTCGTCGAGGAGAAGCGCACACCTCGCAGCTCTTTGCAACGGTCCGTTCTTCGCCATCAAAGACGCAGATAGCTCGAATGCTATGTTCCCTGAGCTCGTGTATGAGGCGATACCATCCGAGGACATGCCTATATCGGTGGGGCATGGGCGAAAAGTGGAATCGTTGTGTGACGAGCGTGGCATCTCTAAGGGACGACGGGTGAGACCGTGTGAGGGCAGGAAAGCGGACTGCGATCACATTACTAGAGTCTTATTGGAGAGCGATTTAAGACGGTTGGGTAGCCGTGTGATCACCTGCGGACTTCTTGGGTGAGATACGCAACAGGGGTGCTAGTGAAAGTAACACGCACCAGGCCTTGTGCAAGAACGGGGTGAGGCCCAACACGCCCATGCGAATAATAACGATTGATCAGAGAGGTGCGACCCGGTTTGGTAATCGACCACGTTACCGACAGAAAACATCGTTTCTCTCCTCGCTCGAACATCAAAAAACATCGACGGCAAGCTATCCTTCGTACGTCAAAGACCGTCTTTTTAACACCGTAAGGTTTCCTCGCCTCACAACGTGTCGTCGCCAGCTCGCTTGCTCGCTCTCCTTGACCGGTTTTTTTCGATCACGTCCTCCACCCGTCCGTATCTGCCATGTCCGTGATGCTCACAAAGTTCGAATCCAAGAGCAACCGCGTGAAGGGTCTGTCCAGGGAGTCACAGAGATCTTTTCATTTCTGATTCCGCTCTCCAGGCCTCGCCTTCCACCCAACGCAGCCGTTGCTCGCGGCCTCCTTGCACAACGGTAGCGTGCAGCTGTGGAACTACCGCATGGGCGTCTTGGTAGACCGATTCGAAGAGCATGAAGGTGGTGTTCGACGCCTTTTCATTGCTTTTCAATGCTGACCTCTATGAAGGCCCCGTTCGCGCCGTCGCTATCCACCCCAGTAGACCACTATTAGTGACAGGCGGAGATGACTATAAGATCAAGGTCTGGGGTGAGTCGACGCGCCTTCCATTCGGATCCCCGTACTTATTGTCCTCAGACCTCAGACCGCAAAACAGAAAGTGTCTTTTTACTCTGCATGGACATCTGGACTACGTTCGGACCGTCCAATTTCATCATGAAATGCCTTGGATCGTGCGTGGTAGCACCAGTCTCTTCGTTGACAGCCATCTCATTATAATCGCCCAGATATCATGCTCAGATGACCAGACGATTCGTATATGGAACAGCACGTCCCGAAACTGCATAGCCATTCTTACTGGTCACTCCCACTATGTCATGTCCGCCCTCTTCCACGCCAAGGAAGATCTTGTCGTTTCTGCATCCATGGACCAGACCGTCAGGGTATGGGATATCTCTGGTCTGCGCAAGAGTACACCCAATTCGGCGCCGAATACCTTTGACACGTTTGACAACTTCTCAACGGTCAAGTATGTCCTGGAAGGTCACGACCGTGGTGTCAATTATGCTGTTTTCCATCCCACCCTTCCGCTCATCATTTCTGCCGCGGATGATCGGCAAATCAAGCTGTGGAGAATGAGTGATCTGAAAGCGTGGGAGGTCGACGCCTGCCGTGGTCATTTCAACAATGTCTCTAGCGCCGTCTTCCATCCCAAGCACGAACTAATCGTATCATGCGGAGAAGACAAAACTGTTCGGGTTTGGGATCTCGCCAAACGATCTGCTGTACAGACCTTCCGTAGAGAGCACGATCGCTTCTGGGTCTTAGCATCACATCCAGATCTTAACCTCTTCGCAGCGGGTGCGTGCCTACTAGTGTTACCGGGTTGCTCGCTGACGCCCACTTCACGATAAGGTCACGACAACGGTCTCATTGTCTTCAAGCTGGAGCGTGAACGCCCAGCCTTTGCTCTTCAGGGAGACACCGTATACTACGTCCGGGACAAATACGTGCGATCATACGACATCAATACAGGTTCAGACATCGGCCTTCTCAGCGTGCGCAAGTTTGGCAGCCCGTATGTACCCCCGAGGACACTCAGTTACAACCCCGCGGAACGTGCTGTCTTATTGACCATCTCATCTGACAATGGGCTGTATGAACTCACTAACCTCCCTAAAGACATTTCTGGGGAATTGAAGGACTCTTCGCTTGATGGGAAGCGCGGTACAGGGCACAGTGCCATATTTGTTGCCCGCAATAGGTTTGCCGTTCTCAATAAAACAACACAGGTAGGCCAGCAGCACGCTTGCGTTTCCATACTATTCTAATTCTGGGTAGCGTATCGAGGTCTGCGATGTGAGCGGCGCTGTCGTCAGGGGCATAACACCTCCTGTCCAGACGAACGAGATCTTCTATGGTGGCACAGCTAGCCTCATCCTCAGCTCCACAACTTCTGTTGTCCTTTACGACATCCAGCAACAGAAGACCATCGCCGAGCTCAATACGCCTCCAGTGAAGTATATTGTATGGAGTCAGGACGGGTCACAAGTTGCTCTTTTGAGTAAACACAGTAAGTGCCTGTTTTCCTCGTTTGGTCTAGAATGTAATTTCACGGTTTCCCTTACGTTCAGCTATTACGATTGCCAACAAGACCTTCTCTCAGAGTACGCTCATTCATGAGACTATTCGGATCAAGTCCGGCGCTTGGGACGACTCGGGCGTATTCATTTACTCGACCCTAAATCACGTCAAATACTGTCTTCCTCAGGGGTCTGTTCTCTTTTGCTGCTACATGACCTGCAGTTCACCCTTGTAACTACAGCGACCACGGGGTCATTTGTACCCTTGATAACCCAGTTTACCTGACCCGTGTCAAGGGCAAAGTCGTGCACTGTTTAGACCGCTCCGCTCGTCCTCGTACCATCACCATCGACCCCACAGAATATCGATTCAAGCTTGCGCTCATCCAAAACAATTATGACGAAGTCTTATACCTCATTCGAACTTCGAATTTGCTTGGCCAGAGCATTATCGCCTATTTGCAGCAGAAAGGTTTCCCTGAGGTAGGCAGTACTATTATTGTATTCTAAGCATGTGTCGCCAACCTTCCCTGATAGATTGCACTTCATTTCGTTGAAGATAAAAACACGCGTTTCGACCTCGCTATCGAGTGCGGCAATCTTGATGTCGCGCTTGAGACTGCCAAAGCGATCGACCGTACTGAATGCTGGAACCGTCTAGCTCAGCAAGCCTTGAAACAGGGCAACCATAAAGCACGTTCTTTGCTCGCGATCCCAAAATTTGTTCTGAACAGTAAACCAGATTGTTGAGAAAGCATATCAGCAAGCCAAGAACTTCGATCGCCTCTCGTTCCTGTACCTTGCAACCGGAAGCACTGATAAGCTAGCCAAAATGCAGAAGATTGCAGAAGCACGTGGCGACCCAATGTCTCGTTTCCACAACGCACTATATGCAGGCGATGTACGTAGTCGTATCTCCGTACTTCGCGAAGTTGGCCTCCGTACGTACTGTTCTGCGTTTATCCGGAGTGTCACACGTTTATCGGTGCATTCGTTGCCTTAGACCCTCTCGCGTACTTGACAGCAAAGACGAACGGTCTTGAGGATATTGCCCTCGAAATCCTCGAGGCTGCTGGGTTGACCGAATCGGATGTCGACGACATACCGGACTTTGGTCGAGCAACCTTCAAGACCCCATTGATTGTCACCCCAACTGCGAACCTTGTGTGGCCAACCGTCCCTGGCGGCGAGAGCTTCTTCGACAAAGCTCTCGTTAATGGGAACCTGGAGACCGGTATTGAGCCTCATGCTAATGGTGACGCCGGTGCCGCATCTGTGGCTCTTGACGACTGGGCAAAAGACGAGGAGCAAGATCTGGCAGCTGATGAAGATGGGTGGGACCTTGACGCAAGCGCGGACACCCGTCCAGATGAAGGAGACGTTAGTGAGGACGCCGACGTTGAGGAGACCGAGGAACTCGGTCCTGGCGCCGCACCCGGTGTTGACGAGACCGAAGTATGGACACGCAACTCGCCTTTTGCCGGAGATCACATCTCTGCTGGATCTTTCGAGACAGCCATGCAGGTTTGCTTGATCGTTGCTCGTCCGATGGAATACAAAGTACTGACACTTCTCTCTCTAGCTGCTCAATCGCCAGTTCGGAGTCGTCAACTTTGCTCCCCTTAAACCGCTTTTCGTGTCGACATTCCGATCATCTCACACTTACTTGTCACCGCTTGCATCACTTCCTCCTTTGCAACTGCATCTCCGTCGCGACCCTTCGGAGTCATCTCTTTCCAGAGCATTACCTACAGCGGTGCAAAATCTTCGACAAATTCGCGCAGACTTGTCGGAGGGTCTCCGTGCAGTGTCGGGTGCGAAGCTTCCAGAGGCGCAGGCGATGTTCCGCTCTGTCTTGCAGTCGCTACTCTTCGTATCTGTTTCGTCTGACGAAGAAGCCAAAGAGGTAAGTTTCTCCTGCATGCGATGGTTTTGCCTTTCTAAATTTGTTGTAGTGGCGTAGCACAGTAACCTCCACTCGTGAATATCTACTCGGTGTATCGATTGAGCTCGAGCGCCGCCGTGTTGCGCAAGAAGAGCCAGACAACGTCGCCCGTGGCCTGGAGCTTGCTGCGTACTTCACACATTGCCAACTCCAATCTCCACATCTGCAAATTGCTTTGCGTAGCGCCATTCAGGCCTTCACGAAAGCAGGTAATGCTGGGACAGCGGCAAGATTTGCGAGAAAGTTGCTTGACCTCAATCCAGATCCCAGAATTGTCTCTTTGGTGAGGTGACCCGCATTAAGGTGTGGGGCGTATTTCTGATCAGCAGCAGGCGCGACAACGCATTGCCGCCGGAGATCGCAATCCACGGGATGCGGTGGAGATCTCATATGATGAGTTCACAGAGTTTGAGATCTGTGCGGCTAGCTATACGCCTATCTACAAGGGTTCGCCGACCGTGCGCTGCCCTTTCACAGACGCGGCCTTCCTTCCCGAGTTTAAGGGGACGCTTGACCCCCTAACACGCTTGACCGAGATAGGTGCTGTTGCCTCGGGACTACCTGCGCCGCGGTAGTCGATGATGTTCTTTTTCTATACATAAGGACACCTGAGAGTTTGGCACGTGGATCGAATTACTTTAAAAACTTGATAGCGTGTTCGTGCAGCAGCCAAATGTATTCCGACACTCAACCACTTTCATCTCCTGGGAGAGACACAATGCATTCATCACCGAGCCCAGTGCCCTCCAACCCAATCGAACCGGGAAGCGTCCCCGAGGGCAACAAATCTCAGACGCGTCCGGTCGCTACCATTTTGCGGGATGCCTCAATTCCCTTCGATCGAAAGTCTTGCGTCCTTATTCCTTTCGACGATGAGGTTAGACGTGACGCGGAGTTTCATCAGAGTCAGTTCTGCGCATATATGCGCGCCCTGCGGTGGAACACGACACTGAAATGGTGGTCACGCAGATCTGAAGGATAAGCAACTCGAAATCATTGCCTTGTTGAACAGCTGGGTGTTCTCGCGCCTTATCGCCGAGAATGAGAGTGCGGGAGAGTCGCTATCCCACAAGATGGATGCCGTGGCAGAGGCGGAGAGAGAACAAGGCAGGTTCTCTCTTTATTGTCTTGCCGACACGCAGGCTCCTTCCTCCCAAGCTTCACGCTGACGTTTTTTTTCTTCCATTGACAGAGCGGATGCGCATTCAGCTGGAGAACTGCGTTTCCAACATCAGAGCGGCCCTCGCTGCCCTGAGCAGGGCAGTTATGAGTGTAGATAACCTTGTATGACGTTGGCGTGAGCGGGAAGACAGCCGCCGTCGCGGACGTCGGGTCGGGCGTGACAGACTGCGAGCAAGTTTATACCAATTATGGGAAGGGAAAGTTTAATGAATTGATGACACCATCCCGTTCCGGCGCACCGCGTGACGAACAGGCAGACGCCCTCGAGCCCGTCGACGCCATCATTTCTGCCTCCGTTTCCAAACAACGACCGGTCCACACTCCTCCTGCCGCACCGAACCCGCGCCACGGCCGACCATGGGCGTCGACGCCCAACACTGCTCTTTCGTCCTCTTGGCCGAGTTCGACATTGACCGCGGCGCCCAACTCACGTACCAGTTTCCACAGCCGCTAGGGACGGACGAAGGGTGCGCCGTTTTTTTTTTTTCCCCTGCATCGTGGCGCGCAGAGTCGCGTCTTTGACCGTCCAGAACCCACACTCAGGCTTCTGGCCAACTTGATGTTGCCGGATGGCGCGGAGAAACACCTGGAGGACTGGACCATCTTCTTCTTGAATCAGACGCCCTTCAACGCGATCGCACCGGTGCTGGCCTTGGAGACGCCGAACGGCGAAGGAAGGGGGGAGAACAAGTCGGAGCTGCTTTACGTGCTCAACCTCGTGCGGACAAAACACGACAAGACGGTTCGGAGGTGAGTGTGCCCGCAACGACGTCGGGAGCTTCGTGCCGATGCAAATGACGTTGTACGAAAAAGGGGTGCTGTCGTGAAGGCTATGGCGATATGTACACCACATCCGTTCATCCAGATATTCAAGGTGCGCCCGCGCCCCACCCTCAGCCAAACGGCAGCTGACCGATGCGTGGCTAGCCCGTGCTTCTCCTCGCCCTCGACGACTATTTCTCATCACCATCCCAAGATTGTTTGGCGCGGCTGTTCGACGCCATCAACTCCATGGATCTTTCCGGCGCGCCGATCTTGACGCGTTCTGAAAAGATCGTCATGCGCAACTCGGAGCGCAAGGACGTCTTCATCGAAAAGTTCCACCCGCCACGCGTCTCGGAGACCTCCCAGCATCTCGAGGCGCGGGGGAACCACCGGCCATCGAACTCCAACGGTTCACACTCCAGCTTCGACGAGGGCATCATGATGCGGACCAAAGATGGCACGGAGGGGCGCGACCGCGCCGGCTCGGATACGAGCGCCCGGTTCGCGTCCGCCCCTCATAACAACGGATCCCAGCATTCCCCCTCCGAGACGTCGTTCTCCTTGGGAGGTAGCGCTGTCTGGGTGGGCGAGGAAAGCGGCTTGGTCGAACACGCCGCTTCTCCTGGAGTTCCCTCCAGTTACGGGAGCCAAGGGAGCTCGGTGGTCACCAAGGGTGGCCGAAGGTCGACGGATGCCTCGTCAAATTCCTCCAATGGCCAACACACACACACGCGTCGGCCAATAAACGCGCGGACGTCCGATCCTCGCCTTGGAACAAAGGACACCCACTATTATCACACGACGATTGACTACAAGGGCCACCAGCTACCGATCAAGATGCCCTTATTTACATCTCCCCAGGAAGTTGGCGACGTAAGTGTCCCTGATCGTCAGCATAGCTCCGTCATGTTGTCCTGAGGGCCTGATTCACGCAATGCAGTACTCCCTTATCCAGCTCATCCAAACATTCTCATCCGCTACCATAACCGGACCTCTTCACCCCCACCTCCATTCTAATGGCAGCCTCACCCACCCAATCATCCTCCTATTCAACGCGCTTGTAACTGGAAAACGTATAATTTTTCTTGGACACAATCGGCCTGCCGGGCAAGTGTCCCATTATGTCTTATCGGCCTGTGCTCTAGGGTCTGGCTGTGGCATTGTACTTCAGGGGTTTATTGAGCGGGCCTTTCCTTATGCCAACCTTACAAATAGAGATGAATGGGAATCAGTGTAAGGTTCAACACTCCCGACGCGAGTGGTCTAGACTAATATGGTTTGCCCCCAGTCCAGCATACATCGCAGGGGTTACTAATCCTATTTTCGAGTCATCAGGTTCCTGGGATCTGTTGTGTGACCTCGCTGGCAGCCGTATGATCGTTTCTAAAGACATCCAATCGGTGCAGCTCCCTTCTGGGACCCAAGGACTGTCGTCAACTTTTGCACGCAGCGGGACCCTCAAAGCTGAGTCTTCGATCGGCAGTGAAGATGAACTTGGCCGTCTTCCCGGACGAGAAAAGGAAACGCAGAAATCCGATTTCACTGCCAAAGCCGACAGTGCCGATAATGTATTTATTGAGGATGTAAGTGCACAGGACGACCAACTTGATCCTATCCACGCCCATGTTAATGCGCGTCTCCCCATCCCCGTTTCTCAGATTATTACGGCCATCAACTTCCATTTCGGAGAAACTCTTGTTCGGGCCCGCTTTGTGGAATATGTGTGGCGTTTTGTCCGTTTAGCATCTCGATATGAGGAGGACATCCTTGGGTCAACAACTATTGGCTTTCCAGGGATACCATTTAGCGAGGGTCCTGGTGACACGTCACAGTTGGGTAGCGGGATCGTCTTTCTTGACGATGTTGCCGGCTCCAGGGAAGTCACCGCAAACTCCAGCCGGATTGAGGGTTGGCGTAGAACCCAGACCTATCGTATGTTTCAGGAGGTGACGTACTATGACTCAAATCCAAATGGGGTTTTCTTCTCATCCGGGCTCTGGTCCCACTTCTCCGTGTAATAGGATTTCAAGCGAAGTCTCGCGACCAGTGCGATCCGAGGATTCGATGTGAATCATCAATTATGGCGACTGCGGAACGTAAAGCACGTTCAAGACGCGGAGGTAGAATTGATTATGCGGACTTTGGTGGACGCCGTACGGAGCTACGACCAAGTGGTAGAGGTAAGTCTACTTACTGCGCATCGTTGCGATCTGGCTCTCACGCAGCACACTCGATCCACTCCCGCAACAGCTTCTTTCCCTAACCCCTCTGTACAACGGTGGTCTGCTTCCCCTGAGCTTTGGGCTGTTTCACCAGCAGGAGGTGGTGCGCGACCTGACGGTCGATCTCTTCACGCAGCTCCGCATGTTTCCGGTGAGTTTTGGTTCGATCGTATGCCCTGCCATGCGCAGCGCCCTGACCTCGCTGCATGCACGCAGGTTGGCGTGCAGTTTCTGCAGGCGCTCAACCACTTCCAACGATACGCGTATGTCCGCCAAGCCCATGGACGGGAGTCGCGAGGCGGTGGCGCTCGAGACGCTGCGGGCCCTGGGCTGCTAGCACCACCGCCCCCCTTCTCAAGAACACCATCCCATAGGAGCGAGCTCAGCACGGGCGCGGGATGACGCGGCCACAAAATTGACGTATTCATCGTTTTGTATCATTATAAACCTTGTAACCTGCATTGCTGGATGATTGGTCATTACTTTTTTCGAGCTCGGCTATGTCGTTCATTTTACATTACAGTGACTCACAAAGTGCTAAGCCTGCCCATTTACGTGGGAGACCATCCATTAGCCAATCAGGCGGGGGTGCTCAGCAAGTTAATCATTATGTTGGCCTAGTCTCGGTTCCAGACGTTTCTATCTCGGACGGGAGAATCCGAGGGAGGTTGAATCGGAGTGCGAAAAATAGATGAAACTGTTCGAGATAGAACGTCTGGTGACTTTCGTATGGGTGGGTGTGGGTAACTGATCATGTGACCTTGTCGCGTACTATCCACATACTTGTATATCGACGCGTACCTGTGCATACAGCCTGCCGCTTGCAATGTCCACTGTCCCTTCTGACGGTGACACTTCAGATTCTGAACACAAAGCACATGAGGATGCTGCACCTGAACGAGCCCCGAAATCTGACCCGCACATCCGACAAACTGACCGATGTCGACAATTTCTGGAGGATACTGGCGACATTTCTGACCGCGTGCTACAGGTTCTAATTCCTGGACGGCTCTAGCAACATTTCTAATTGTGTGCTACAGGTTCTTGATCTGATGGATAAGCTACACCTCAATCTTCCTTTGTTTCTTTGGGCAATCAGTAGCTTTGATCCAAGGGCGGGTAGGGACAGGAAGGAACCGAGAGCAAGGTCGTGCTCCGGGACACAACGCTTAGATGTGTCGGACCCGAGCGCGAGAGGGGATGTGTGGATGACGTGATCCAATTTCCTGAGCTAAATCTGTTACATTCGAGATGGTAATTACTTGTTCTTATATACAAAGGTGTCCTGTTCCTCCGACTTCGAGTCCGCGAGCGCGGGGCGGTGCGGCGATGACGTAGGGGCGAGACGCTGTGGGCAGCGAGCCCTCCGGTAAGGCGATGATGATGACGTGTGTGCGTCATTCGGGTCTTGTGCGTAGACGCGTGGCGGAGGCAAGGGCGATGCTTGAGAGTCGGTCCCAGAGGGGCGAGAACATAAACACAAGGAAGGGGGGAAAGCATGAGATGGATAAAGGAGACTAGTGGCGCAGGGGATAGATGTAGGCGAGAGAGCGCGAGGCGTTGGGCGGCGAGGTGAGTGACGTCGACGGCGATCGACTTGAGCCGTTGTCGCAGTTCCCGGGTGCGGAGTGGGGAACGAAGTGATGACGTCGAGAGGGGAACGCGAGAAGGAGAGAGAAAGATGAAAGAGAGGGAAGGAGGACGTGTGGGCGAGGGACGCGCGGGAGGGGGCGAGTGCAAGTCATGTGAGTTTCCCGGCCAGCGGGCTCACACACCTTACAGCATGTAACGATTTCACCACGCGAACACATTTCTAACTGCTGGGAGGATGATATGGAATAAAAGAGAGAGGGGGATATCCTTGAACTGGATATGCTGCACCATATTGCACAGGATGAGGGTGATATTGAATAGAATAGTGGATTGTTGGCTGAGGCACAGTTTGACGACTGGGACTCAGAGCTGGATATATGGGATGGTCCAAGTCCAACATGATCCTATGAGTAGAAATGTACGCGTCGATATACCACATAGATAGTACACGACAAGGTCACATGATCAGTTACCCACACCCACCCATACGAAAGTCACCAGACGTTCTATCTCGAACAGTTTCATCTATTTTTCGCACTCCGATTCAACCTCCCTCGGATTCTCCCGTCCGAGATAGAACGTCTGGAACCGAGACTAATGTTGGCCGTCAATACGTTTATGCCCGAAGTGTGCGGAACGGTCAAAGAAGATGGTGGGTGGCCGTGCTCTTTAGTGCGACAGATGGCATACGGTGCCAAAATAACACAGAAGCATGTCACTGAAGAGGCGAAGACACTTTTGAGGCTGTCCCGTGCAAGTGTGGCGTGCGATGGGAGTGAATCAGTTTCAGAGTCATCAGAACCAGAATGGAAGCCTTTCACTGCTCGTACACTAGTACGCCCTTGCATGGGCGAAAATAACATTCTTTACCCGCTTTGGCTGCAGTGGGGAAATTCTAACCAGTTTTGTGGATAAGTTTCTCCACCACTCGGATCGAAAGGGGGGGTGGGGGGGACAACACTGTGCTGTGGGAGGAGGTTACACCCGTAGTGGTAGATGCGCAGCACAGGTGGATGATGCGCAGCACATACGGCGAGGTTTGCTCCACCTGCCTTCCCATATGTTGACTACGGCCTGTGTTCAGCCTCGGCCGAGTGGGGAAGAATTTGTGGATTGGTGATCCGTGATGTCGGGCGTGGGAGGTGAGAAACGTAGGAAAGGGAAGGCTCAGGGAAAGCAAAAAAATAGATTGCAGCCCGACCCTGAGCCCGCGGCACTGCCCAAAGCACGCACGCACGCACGAGAAACGGGAAGAGGGCACCACACAGAGGGCTCCCTGCTGCATGACGCGACCGGCCGCCTACTGTACTAGTAAGTGTGCCACTGGCGAAGCGAACCTTGACCGGTTCTGCGATGTGATCCAAAGGGAGCCTAGTGCGTTGCGTTGTGTCAAACCTTTTTTTCTTTCTTGGTGTTGGATGAAGGGAAAACCCGGGAGGGGTAGAATGGGATGGGATGCCAGTGGGACAAGGAGCTCGTGCCAGACACTGGCACACAACACGCCGTCGCGATGAGGAAACCAGACGAAAGGGGCACAAGTGCCTATCAAGCCGTATCAACCTCCCAGACGCACGGGCACTCCCCCCGAGAAGGCCGCCCAAGAGAAACACGTTGCGCGGCCTCGAGGTTTCGGTTCTGTTGACGACGAGAGACGAGCAAAAGGATAATAAGATACAAAATACAAAAAAAAAAAAAAGGGAGTCGGGTCGTTCGTCGGTGACCCGTCACCATTCATTCTGCCGAGGACGTTTGACGCTCCAGTTTTTGAAGGGTAGGCACTTATCTCATGTACTATGGCCACGGGGGCCACGACGAGAGCAGCACATGGTAGCAGGACTTTTTGGGCGTTAGGGGGCATGCGTTTACCACCACCGCCACGGCGGCAGGAGGCGTAACTGAGCTAACCAACAACACTCGTCGGAGGCCGCGACAATACAGGCGGTTGTAGGCGCCACTCAAAACCAGTGGCGCACGCGCTCCCAGAGAGCAGAGAGCCTTGAAAGCACTGAGTACCATAGCATGAACCCGTGATTGATCATGCCGAAAAGGGACACAAAATCGAGGGATCGTGGGCGGCGTCCCGACGACTTGGCCCGCGCGCCTATTTAGAGTGAATAGGTGATCCTCTGGCACTGGCACTGGCACCGGCACTGGCACAACCCGAAACATCGCACTTCGCACCGGGACGCACATCGGCCCCCGGTTTGTGGTGCTGGTCATAGGCGAGCCGTAGGGCGCTGTACTCTGCATCACGGCGGGCAGTATCATGACAGACACTACAGTATGCCTCGCTTCCTACAGTCGGGGCGCGGGCGGGGTACGCGTGTGCTGTGCTGGTACCGGGAGGCGGTTCCTCGGCGTGAGACCATAACGACAAGGCTGTAAGCTATATGGGAATTCTCATATCGTCAGTCTAAGAGTCCAGTATCTCTTTGTGTAGGGAACTCACTCAATCGGGCTTGAGGCAATACGAAAGGTATGACATTTTATATTCTGAATCGCCATTACAAGCACACGAAGCAGACGTTTCGGGTCACTGATACGTACTAATACAGAAGTAAAGCAGCAAGCAAACAGATAACATGATTCCTTTATACCATACCATCGGCAGTCTGGGTATCTTTCTGATCCATGGGAGAGATCGGAAGGGGATCGGGCGCCGGCAGCGAAGTGTCTTCGAACGGTTTTTCGCGTGGGTGAAGAGCCAACCATATGCCAATGCAGGCGACAATCATCACGACGCCTACTGGAATGATGGTGGGAAGGAGTAAAGTAGAAGGGAGGTCGCCAAAGGCCATCCAAAAACCCTGTATCATAAAAAGAAAAAATGCCCACACGAATGCCGCCCGCGGCAAACTGTGAACGATGGCAGTAGGCTCGAATCCATAACTGGTGTTTCGGGTATCTAGATATGCAGCCTGGCAAAACGTACGGGTTAATTATGAACTTGCAAGGGACGTGTCAGTGTGCTTACTCCTGTGCTACTCCCAGTACCGATAAGTTGACGCTGTTCATGGTGGAGGACCAATGCGATACAGAGGCCAAGAACACAAAATACATTTGAGGATTCATTCAAAATGGGAACATGTGACGTGGGTATCATGAGAATATTGGAACTGTCGTAAGTCAAAGATCAGCTCGGTCACTATGATTCCATGATAGGAAAGCGCCGGCTTACATTGTCAACGCGAAAAGCTTTTTTGGGAGGAAACAATGAATGAACATATATTCTTCGGACCAATGACGCGCGTTTGACTTACCCATATCATGGTTAACCTAAGGTCCTCCACTCTCTCGGAAACATACTTTCGCCATGCGGCGGCGTAGACAAGTTCGTCCACCCATATATTTTCAAGGCGCCTTCTGTGTTCATTGGGTAGGTCGAACAACACCTTGGATATGCCCGTCAAAAGGAGGCTCCGCTTTCGGATTGGTGCTTCCAAAACGGAGTGTACCGCAGACATTCGGCAATGATTTTCGCCAAAATGAGTGAAAAAGCGGTGGTTCGCTGGAACAGGAAGTATCGTAAGACGTCGTCCCCGCGAACCTTGATAATTTGCCCTTACCGACGACTACCCACAGCCTCGCTACGACAGTTGTAATGTATGGATTGGTGGCGTGATCTGTAAAGAGCCGATTAGTTTCGGATCAAGGAGGGCATGATAATCGAAGGGAACCCACCCTTACTGCACTGGAGAAGGTTAATGAACTTTTCGCTCTCCTCCGCGGTGTACGGGAAAGTTGGCACGTCCGAAGTAAGGGCATCTAATGTGGAATGTCATTCCCATGAGTCAGCGCTGAAATTTCCATGTCCAAACTCACCAGCCCGAGCGTGCAGAAGAATGATTTGGAGTTCGTTCAGCGCAGTCGTGGCATACTGAGCCGCAGTGCCTGGGAACATCTCGACATGAATCCAGTAATTTTCTTCCAAAGAGTATTCTTTTCCGAGAAAGTTTCAACTCGATTCGGACAGAGACGCTACAACGAGAGACTTACGAAGATGGCCGTCCGAGCAGGAATTCGGGAGTCCAATTTCTCGCGAGTCCGCCGAGCGCAGCCAAAAGATGGTGCGAAGGGCGTGGTCAGCGAACCAATAGTTACAAGCGTTTGAATCCGGCTCCAGTTCTAGGAACAGATCCGAGGTCTCAAGAAGGTGGACATCCTCCTCTGTAGCACGAGCATGAATGAGTGCGATCCAACCCTCTATGCGTTCAGCGACCCCGGTGTCCGTGACCTGCGACTCCGTCACCACGGACACCCTTTGCTCTGTCAGGATGTAGGCATAGCGTTTTCCCTCAGGATGAACGGCAAGAGTCCATCCTTGAGATTGATAGGACGGCCTTGGGGGGGGCGTAAGTCAAGACAGCTTATGTAATCGTCATAGAGACGAAGCGCACGCGGATTTAAAATGGGCTCCCTGTGAGATGACAGTCGGAGACACTTTCACTCTGTACAGAAGTGGCCAATCATGAGGGGGTTGTTAGGGTACAGCAGCAAGATTTGCCTACCGAAAGTCACCCTGGTATCGCGCATCACGGATAGTAGAGGGAGCGATTGCAAACAAATTCGCCCCACTAATTTCATCATTCGTCTGGGTGAAGGGGAAAGCTTCGGAAGTTGACATGGCGCGAATCCCAGGGTTTGAGGAAAGAACTTGGGCGTGAATTTTTGTTTGAGCTTAGCCTTGGGACTCTTTAAACGAGTAGAACCCTAAGCCCCGGAATTTGTCTTGCAAATGTTCACTAAACACGGCAGTGTACATTAGGCGGTGTTAATGGCTGTGGTAGTAGTGCCTCGCATTATGAAAAAGCGGCCTTTTCTCGGATCCTAGATGGTGTCGTGTCGTTGAAGTCTATCGTCCAGCAGCCATGGACACAATTTGTGCCCGAGGGATTTTTTTTTTTTTTTGTGGGATGAGGGATGACTCCATCCGTGGGACCACAGTAAGCGCCCAAGGTCCAGAGAAAAAAAGGGTCACCGGGGCAATTTCGGCGAGGCTATCCCTTCCCCCGTACCTACACCCAAGCTGTGCGATGTCATCTCCTACACCATCCAGCACAGCTCCTGCTCCTACAACGTTAGCAGCTCCCTCCGCCTCGTAAACCCTAAGATCGATATCTGAACTCGATCTTTCCCCCTCTAGCTCCCCCTTGCCAGGAAATTCGAATACGCCTATTTCGTACGTCCGTCGCTTTTTTCATTGGCTATCCACCTAATACCTTCCTCCAGTGCCAACCCCTCTACCCCCGATCAGTGCGTGTCTCGCATTTTCTCGTGCTGACCTCTGTCCTAAGCAACCTCGAGACCCCCGCCCTTCCGCCCCAAGGGCCCTCCTTCCAAGCCTGCCACTGGCAAACCCAAAGGTCACTAAATGTCCGTGCTGAATGGTGGGTACATATTTTCTGTATTGGGAATATCCGCTCTGCATCCGAACCGAGTTTCCTCAGTTTCAAGTTGCTTTCCCTGAGCTCGTCCTATGAATTGTTGCTTGCTGTGCTTTCCCACTTACTACGCCTTTCAAGGCATTGCCTTTATTTCCATGTACACAATAACGTAGTATTGGGGGAGCGGCGATGAGTTTAAGTCAATGGTTACTGATGGTTACTTGTACGTTACCACCGCCTTGTCCTGTGCAGCGCGGTCAGATCGTGAATGCGTGGAACCAGCCGATTGTAATTGTGGCTCTCTGGTCAACGTGTGAACGCGTGTTACGATATGGTATCAACCAACTTCGACGTCATTTAACTTTACAAGGCATCTTGCAAGACATCTATTTATACTGCCTTTATGCTGCTTTGCGTTGGCATCGAGTACCTTGTTCCTACGTTCAACAGTCCTCTGCACTACAGAATCCATGCAGACCACCCTTCTTCGTCCACAAACCCCGTACGTGCCCTCTCCAACCGCCTCCAGTCCACATGGCTTACGACCCGTCGTGATCATGGCAGTTCGGCCGACGACGTTCTCGAAATACAGCTGGGGTATGAAAACTTTTCGGAACAATTACATTTCTCACCCCTCAGTCCTTTTTTCTTTTCTTTTTTTGTGTTAAATTCGCACAGCCCGGCGGAAAGGTACGGAATGCCGGGATTGAATCCCGCGCCGATAACAACTCAGCGGCTTACCCGTCGTCGTACCCTACTGTAGTGATTTTATAGCCCAGGCCGCTGGCCACGCTTCGGTGAAGTTGGCTCTCCACGGGTATGTCTGCCCGCCACCGGCGCCGCCGTATACACGCGTCGGACCTTGACTAACAACGAATTCCGCCTTGGCCCTTTACCGGATTTTCAACAAACGCCAGGGACGGCGCCGTCCAAGCATTAACCGCCAGTGCCAAAGGCACTGGCGAACTACCTGGTAATGGCTGTCCCCAATCCAACGCCGAAGAGGACGCCAGCAGCTCGAGCTCCGAGTCTAGCGATTCGGATGATCCCGACTCGGAGATCAATGCGTAAGGCTTTCTTCCCCCCCCCCAATTCCTTCATGTGACTTTGGTATGGACGACGCTGATGTCCGACCTTTGTCAACATACGTCTAGCATGAAGGAGGAGATGCGTCGGTACGTGAATCGAGGACGACCTAATAAACCCTCGCACGGATCTACCGCAACCCGGATCCCACGTCCTTCGGCGCCACCGACCACAGGCACGTCAAGGCCACGTCCCGTTGCGGTCACGTTGAGCAACAGCACCACGGCGAAACCGACACGTCCAAAGAAGTGAGGTTGTGGTTTGTGTTTCATGTAGAAGTGCTGTGGATGGGACCGGACCTTGTGTCTTTTCATGTGCTTTGACGTACGCCGTTATACCCGGGGATGACCCCTCGCATTGTCCGTATCAGTACATAAGAGAAACCTATGGCATGTGTCACTTCGTTGTGCAAGACACTCTCGTAGACACAATGCGAATACCCGATAGGTGCTAAACTCCGACCTCGGTCGGGTGTGTGCTTTCGACGTCTTGTGGAGTGTGAGGCGTACCGCCCACATGGTACATACAACAAAGAATTACGTGACCAGTTTCGCAAACCCGCGCACTACAGTAGTGTCTTCAATCGAAGGGATGCGGCTGTCATCGATCTCATCGCGGGTTTCAGTGATCCGGCTGCAACACCCACGAAAAGCAACCACAACGCGCGCCATCGCACCAACGAAGATTCGCGTCGAGGGGTAGTGCCAAGCATCCACAGTCTGTCACGTCAGGCTTCGGAGGTCAGGGCACGGCATAGAATCGGATCCTTCCATCCTTCGAACTGGTCGTTGCTATTCCAAACCATCCCAACAACTGCGTCTGTCCACACTTTCTCCATCTCCCGCAAATAAAATTTCGGGTTCCAGGAAAAGAAGTGGAGGCAACAACATGAAAAGTAGGGGGCTTTCGCGTTGCGGTAATCATACAACAATTGGCACTTAGAAAGTCGAGCATTATGTTGGCAATGAAAGATTAGGAACCCGCGATCTTCTAAAGATACAGATGAGTTGACAACTGAGGATTATCTATGTGTGATTAACGATCTCCCAATCGGTCTTACCAAAATCTGCCCTGGGAACGAGATCTAGCCCTAGTCCTAGCAATGCAGTTTTCCGAGTTGGCGTTTGCTTCTAGACTGCACATCGCCTTGATAATACAGAAGTACCTCTAGCATTTCCCACAACTTGATCATACTTAGCTGCATTGTCTGATCATCTAATAGAAATGTGAAGTCGTCATATCGAGGGTATCGATGTCAAATACTCTTATAGAAGCACGATCCCGAACCAATAAAGAAACCCACGCAACCATATGACAGTGCTCCGATAAGCTCATCGTAGACCGCGGACGAGATTTTGCGACTATAATGGAAGATGCCTGTTGCGCCAAAAAAGGGATGTTATCCGGAGCTCTGCTGACACGGCGGGGGACTCAATCCCTTCCATTCCATGAGCCATGTAGCTTCCGTATGATTCCTCGAGCCAGAACAAGCATTAGGTCTCATGGCATGCACAGTAATTATACCTTGCCAGTGTTAACCCGAGTAGCTGTGATGTCCAGAACCAAGTCATAGAGCTATGGGGATGGTCAATTTACCAACGCGCACAATCTTCTGCAGGTAGGCATAGAACATCTCCATTCCTTAATTCATCGTTGTGCATGTAAATAACCTCTGCAATAATTAATCGGGTTTGAGGATATAGGGGCTTCAAGGTCATGAACACACCCTCTCTCGATCGCAAGTCACCATCCGAATCGGTGGCCAATTCAACGAGCACAGTCAAGCCTACACGAGGCCAGGACGCTCGGCTGGATCTCTATTAACTCTACCGCGAACGGCTCGTCTGTCAGTTGTGGATTGACCTAAGAGGCGACGAGTTCTCAGATTACCTGTCGTCCCGCCGTGGAAGCTCGAGTGGCTCGCCGATGCTGGAGTCTGGAGTGATACTTTCGTAGCTGAACAGCCAAACAACAAGTGAGCTCCTGCACTCGGGCCAGGAAACGGGGCTTTGGCTGGTGTAGGATTCCGATATGTGCTGATTTTCCCAAGGCGCACGAGGTGCTGTTGATTTACGGGGAACGAGGCCAAACGTGTTGCGGAATTGGGTATGATGTTCGACCCAGAACGGTCAGAAGGACAGAAGCCGTGCGGAAGGAAGAGGCTTATCTCGTAGGATGAAGCACCGCAGAGATGTCCTGTCCCTTTCTCCTTTCCGGAGATGAGCGTATCTGGATCCCAGATGAGAGCTGCCCTTTGCTGTGAGACAGCTGTCAGCTCGAGAGCTATGTTGCCGTTGGAAGTCCTTGCATTAGAGTTATGGGTCGATTCGCACATAGCGTGCTTACCCCGCGCGATTCTGATGACTTTCCGATGGGACCGCCGTGGACGAGACGAGCAGAGTGATTTACGTCATGTTGCTCTCGTGACCTTCTTTAACTCTCTATCTGGGATGTTCTTCTCACGCCAGCATCCACACGAGGCTGGGATTCCAATCAGATAGTAACATGAGGCGGCGTACTGTATGTCGAACCAGCGGTCTCGAACCGCGTGATGTATTAATATTTAATGTAGGTCGTCCTCGGCGAGCGCTGCGTCTTCGTAAAGTCTTCGCAACCCTAGGTTCGCGCCTCCAAAGCCACCTAGTACTCGGGAACGATAAGCCGGTCATGTACTCTACTACACCTGGGCAGGGCAAGTAAGTAGCTTAAAGCTCTCAGGCTCTATATCTGACAGCTGATCGGCTGATAGCGGTGGTGGCAATGCCACTGCGGGAGACAATGCTAGTACAGGTAGTGGCCAACACAGGTACACATCTACTGCTGTAGTGGTGCACACATTAAACGCTCACGCTGACATGCCACTGATTTGCCCCGGTTGATTAAGTCATCCGCCTTACAGGAAGTGAGTTCCCTACATTGGCTCATATCTGACCCCGCGCATTCTCTAAACAACCCTAGGCCCGACGTAGACGAAGAATCATCCGAAGGCTCAGATGATGAGAACCACCCTGATATCATTGCGTATGGGTTTCTCCCCTCCTTTTCAGCAGTTGTCTAATACTGCTCTTTGTTTGCTACGAAATACGTCAAGGATGAACGAGGCAATGAATCGATACAAACCACGAGGGGAGCCTAGTGCGCCCGCTAGAGGGCCTCGGAGATCCCTGCCTCCGCCGCAGCCACCCAAATCATCCGGCACAGATGCGTCAAAGAGTCGTCCCGCTGCATTGACCTCGATGGCCACAACGACAGCGCACGGAATGAAAGAGGCGACCCTGATGTGGTTCGATCATAATGGCGAAAGCCTCCAAGCGATGCCATACCGTATCCATGTCCCAATGCCTTTTCTTTGTACTATGCAAATTCGTCTTTGGTCTGTAGTTAAATCGTTTGTGAATAACATATCTCGCACGAGTGGCATCCTCGCGGCGAATAACAGGACCCCAGAGCAAACGGTCATGGTCACTCGTCACATGTATGCCACACGCCTCACTCGACCTCCATCCCGCCCCACTTCAAGACGCGGAACAACCTACCCTCAGACGCCCGCACCGCATCAACATCGAGGACTTGCCCCCAGAAACTCGCGCCGTCCTTATGCGTATAGTATAAGCAATTGACGTCCCGCACTGACCATTAGTCGTCGAGTAGGCATTGCCAACATCAGTGTGCACAGAGCAACCTAAGGGCATTGGATATAAGAAATTTAGCACTTGTGAGAAGTCTTCTGTCTGCCACGCGTGAGAATTAGACATCTCACTCGGGGATAATGCTCGTCGATCTCAGCGAGGTCGCCATGCGGCATGCAACAGGACTGCCACAATGACCCACATCGCCGCCATGACCATGATGATGTGAATCGATGCATCAATTTGATAGAGCAACGAACGGTGTCACTGCCCTAAAGGGGGGGGGCACCACCGGGAGCCGACTCGGAGTGACCTCGCGCGATGAAGTAAAACTTGCAGAGACTCGTAAAGGGTAGAAACCCTCTGCGTCGAGCAATTCTAGACCCACAATCTGACGCAGCCGTACAATGAGGTCCCACCGGTTCGTCGTAGAACTTTATTGTGAACGGGCGACCCTCATGAATTTATTTTCCATGGCTTGGAGGGTGGGAATTTGGGGCTCGGAGCGCCTGGGAACGGAAATCGCGACTCGCGACTCGCGGAGACCAACTCAGATGTATGGGCAAGATAACTCGACGGCACGGTAACTCAATTTGGACTTGGAGCATGATCGATGCAGGCTCGACGCCAGTTAGTCGCTCACACCTCGCCGTGCTCGCCATCATTCGTTCTAATGTGTACACCACCTTGCGTTCGAGTGTCACCGCTGTTCTGGAACCTCGCGCGCTTTTGTGTACTGCCTGTGAGGTGAGAATCCGTCCCTTTCTACTTTTCCCAACGCCTTCACCGGTGCTGGCTTGAGGCCCATACAGGACGACTGGCCAGGCACGTGCTCAGACTCATTTTACTCTGCCCCGCTGTCAAACACACAGAAGTATGAATGTCCAAGAGAAATGTGCAACTTTCCTTCGCTAGTTTGCCCAGACATCATGATACAGCCGAAGCAGATGTATGAGCGCGATATCCACTGGCACGACTCCTTCTGTTGAAACCAATCACGTCGAGCCAAAGAGGAACGGGCGCGAACGAACGGCGTCTTTCAATTGCTTCCGCGGCAAACGCACCTTTTCTTTTGGTGAATGTAAAGACTCGTCGGCGATTGTGAGGGACTTGTCATATAAAGTTCAAGCAAGGGATTCGGGGGTGACATCGTTCCAGCGTGTATATGTGTGTGCTCTACACGAGCTCAGAATTTGCAACAGACATTCCACACCCGACGCCCCTATCGTCCCTGTGTTTTTTCGTAGAAGGTAATACCCGTAGAATACTCTGGCTCAGGTATTTCACCATCAGACCTGACCCGTGCCCCTCGTGCGTTCGCTGACCCTCCAGAGGTATTTTTGCGATGAATCGAGGCCAGGCGCTGGAAAAGACTTGGTATACAGCATACTCGCCGTCACTCATGCGTTGGACGACACTCTTGTAAAGGAGCGTGTGCTATGGACAATACATTTTTGGAAACCATGCGCGATTGGCGCGCCTGCCCCGCGTGACCAGATGTCTACCCACATGACTTTTGGTATGCCATGAGGCGGTTTCATCTATCTCCTCGAACAGAACCGGTTCTCACGCGCAATGATAAGCTTTGGTGCCATCTGTCGCGTCGCACCCCCCATATCAGACACGCCGTTTGTAGATAGCAGCAACACGAGTTAAGAGACCCCCCGAGTGCAGAGAGTCTGGACCTGCACCCCCGTATATATAATACAAGCGACGATTCGCTTTAGATCAGCGTTCTCCTTTCGCAATCGAACTTCCTCGCCGCGCGGAAAGTCATACTGTCGGAATCAACTTGAGCTGCCATACGGCCTGCTGCTACAATGTCATCAAGGTACGACAGGTGATCAGCGGAAACATCGACGTCCTGTGTGTTGTATCTGACGACCAATCTTCCTCCTGCAGGGGCGGTTATATCGGAGACGGTCGCGGTGGTGACGGGTAAGGAACCTTTGCATTTGTCATCAAGCGTGATCATGTCATCCCTTTCCGCAGCTCGGCTAGGTATAGTGCTGGCGCCAATCTCACGGACGAGGACCAGGCTGTGGCCGATTTGTATGGGCTTGTATCGTTTCCCTGAGTGCCACTTTGACGCACGTCCCGTTGTACACAGCGAAGAGAAAACGTCGCGATATACTCCGCGAGGGCCGCCTAACAGACCCACTTTCAGCAAGCCAAGTCGACGAAATACTCAAGAGTCGCCAACAACTTCGAGTCCAGCCTTAATTGCACGGGCTGCACCGGGATCCTTACCTTTACCTATCACCTCGAATGTGAATAGCGCCGGAACGCCTTCGTCTGGTTATATACCTCCCTCGGATGGTGTGACTCAGGCGGGTGGGCTCGTTGGCGGGATCATGCCAGTCGCTGTGGCCGCTTCGTACTAGTATGGGTGTTTTCTCGTATCGTTTCCTTGAGCGCCGCATTTGACGCAGGTCCCGTCGTACTACACAGCGAACAGCAAACGCCACAATTTTCTGAACAAGGGAAGATTTCCAAACCTGTTTCCAGTCGGTCATGGCCAACTGCGAGTCAAGATCCACCGGGACCCTCAGCTATTCAAGGGTGGACGAACATGACTCAGACCAGTCAAACCGCACAGGGACCGTCATATCTACCCACGCAAGGCCAGCCACAGCAAACCACAGTGGATCAGACACCATCACCCCCCAAGAAATCATCCAAGAAGGGATCTCGGACCCCTGCGATCACGGCAAACGTACTAACCACGGCGGAGAATCGTAGCTACGGTAATCCTAGTACTAGTAAGCGCTAGTACTAGTAAGCGATTCGTATGAGACGGCTGTATGTCCAGTTGCAGGTCTTTTTCTCTTCCTGTGTAACTCTTTGGGTCCTGTTTCATCCATGCTTGTAGAGATCGTAAATACATCTCATGTCATGTTTTTCATACACAATAAATCCCTGGATACATATCGCAGTGTATAACAAATCGCGCCGGATCGTGGCATGCATCCTTGACACGTTAAACTCCTCCAACCTGGCTCTGACTCTCAGCCCCTAAGTGTCTGCGGTGGACACGTTCGGGAGCACGACCGAGAGGAAAGGAACGGAGAGCGTCCAGTCCCATTTGCTTGAGACTCTGGAAAATGTCACTACGCGTGCGCTTCAATACCAACACACTGTCACGCCACAGATCGTCATCTTCGGTAGATTCCCAAGCGTTTTTAATGCACCATGCAATGAGGGCCGCCGCAAGGAACGACATGACCGCGACGAAGACGCGCGTCGGAACGTTTGAGATGCTGAAGGAAAAGAGCAACAGAGCGATGAAAAATACGACCATCCTATCCACGTGCAGATGGTTCATTAAACCATGAAAAATGCAAAGGTGTGTGAGGCAACAGAGACGACGTACGACCACATAAGCAACGCCCACGGAAGACTAAATATAATGGCCATCGGCTCAAGACCAAAGATCCTGTGGGAATTCTGGTATAGATACGTCGACTATCCCAAATGTTACCTTTATATATACGCGCCAGATGCGACCACCCACTCACCGCGCCTGCGGGGTCCTCTTTTTGCTTGGTACGGTTGTGACGAAGTAGGAGGAGACCGATCACTATGCTTCCTATACTAGTTTCTACCGAGATCGAGCTAGCAATTTGTGAAGGAGATGTGAAAATGAGCACTTGGCTTGCGCTCGTCAGAGTGCTCCCGCTAAGATTAGAAAGGACTACGCCGGGGATAGCAAGGAAGCCCACGTTGGCAGTAAGCATCACGGTCGACTAGGAAGTAATCATATGAGACTGAAGGACAGGTTTCGAGGTACAAAACGCACCCAGAGGATTACATCTTCCCACTCTCCCAATAACTTGGTCATGAAGCTCTTCCAAACTGTTTCAATAATGACATCATCTGTCCACAGTTTCTCCATTTCGCGTAGATGAACTTCGGGTGCCAGGAAAAGCAGTGGCGATAACAGTGTGATAAGTATGGACCTTTGACGTCTGGGTGTATCATACACAGAACTGTCCCTAACGAGGCGTGCGTGCTTCTGACCGTGGAAATACAGGAACCTCCAATGCGCTGAACACATGCATCAGTGACTGGCCTGAGAAAGCAGGTGAGAAAGGCTTACCAAAAAAAGATAGAAGTCGCGCTAAGTTTGACACACGGTAAGCCAGGATTGGTGAGGTTGTAATTAAATAATATATTCTCACTGATACCAGCGGCATAGTATGCCTCACCACCCACGGCATCTAGGCTACAATGTCAGCGACCCTGATCTTCGCAACGTGCCAACGTACTTTTGGCGCTTTGTACAAGTGCGATCATTTTGTGCATCGTATCATCGTCGTACGGTAAAGTCGAAGACTTCGAAGTCAACACATCTATGGTATCAAATCAATGTTTCTTTTATGTAAGCCCTGCGCCAGATCAACAGACTCACCAACGCAACCATGTAATAGGATCCCCATGAGCTCGTCATAAGCCTCGAGAGGAAGACGGCGATTATCAAAAACGACTGGATAGAGTGACCAGTGATTCCTATCAAAACTATTGAGTACGAGCACTAAGGGCACCAGACAGGCTCGAAGTAGCTGACACACCAATAAAGTGACTCTAAACGATGCCCTGCGCACAAAATTAACGGAAACAAAGGGAAGGACCAACAAGAAAGGTGTGACGCACCAACATGCGCAGGAGACTTGACCCCAGATAGTTCAGATATCATGTAGCTTGCGTCGTAGGTTTCAAGCCAGAACAAACATCGGGTCTCGTGGCAAGCATAGTAATAAGACCATGATATCCGATCATCTTCAGTAGGCATGATGTCTAATACCAAGTCATAGTTCTGCGAGGGGATGGATAACTGGTCGACATGCACGACCTGCTGTAAGTGGTGATAGAAATCTTCGATTTCATCCCTTAATATCGGGTCGTGCATGTCGGTGTCAGTAAACAATCTCTTCGCTGTGGCATTAGTCGTGGCTGGGGATTTTCGGGGTCATTGACACACCCACCCTCTCTCGATCATAAAAATAGAGGGCGCCATCCGGATGCGTCGCGGCTAACCATGGGCTACAATCCTGCTTGAGTGAGCCTTGCTCGGGACCGCTCGGGTAGGAGAAGCTGGAGAGCGCTTTAAAGACCGAATGATGTCATTCAACTTGTAACGTACTATGGGAACATGGTGGTTAAAGCTTGTACATCGTAAGGTTCTTCCTCGCGGGATCTGCCAACAGATGTGTAAGGGTAATAATACAATAGTAAGGTACACGTACATCTTGATATTCTTCGTGTATCGTGGTATTTGATCAGAATTGATGAGTTGCACGAAGCGACCATCAGGCAAGAGGGAATCCATGGAAGAAACCGAAGGGGAAAGTAGAGATGGTTCGTTAGTTGTATCTTCCGCGGGGGAGACAGGGAACGGATGGGCAGTCGCGGGGTCCACGGCGAACGGCTCCTCTGTCAATGGTGGGGGGGGGGTTGGCCGAAGAAGAGAGTGGGAGTGACTCCGTCGAGGGATTTTCGACGGCCACAACGAAGCTTGTCGAAGATTGTTTTCTGCGATTCCCATGCATAGGTGGAGGGCTGAGAGGCTCGTGCGAATACGAGGACGCTGGAGGCTGATTCACGGGACCGACTTTGTTGTCACCCTGAACGGGAGAGGGCAGATTCGTCGTAATGATCTCAAGGCGAGGCGGTGGGTTGGTCAAATGGCTGCGGGTCATCGGGGAAGAAGACCTGGACAACTGCTCTCTTGAGCGCGATGGGTCCGGGCCACGCCCGAACTGGCGATGAATCGCTCTGGGCATGCGAGACGGCTGACCGACCACGTTACGCGTCGAATCGCGCGAGGTGGTGATAATTGACAGCCTGTCGCTGGCGCGGCTCTGAATGCTCAGGTTGCCTGAGCTCCGGTTGGTGAGGCTTCTTCCTTCGAACGGGACCGTCGTGTTTGGTGCAAGCGGGTTATCGACCGAAAGGGTTGAAGGGATGACGACTGCGATTGCCGGCTGTCTCTCAGAAAGCTCGTGGAGACTCGACTGGCTCGACGATGCTGGAACGTTGCTTGCAGCGACGACATATTCCCTCATGAAAGGGGAACCACCGGACGCCGAATACGAGGTCGTCCTGGCTTTACGAAATGGTGGTTCAGCTGGTTTGTGGGCCCGGGACGTACCCAGATTTCTTGACCAAATACGCCACCATGCTTTCAACTTGCGACCGAGAAAGGTCAAGATCGAGGCGGCACGATCCGGGAAGTGTTGGATATGATCCCGCGCAAAGCGTAATATGCGCAGAAAGCTGAGAAGGGCCTCGAGTACGGAGACCATGCAAACCGAATAGAACCGGCAGGGGGTAGAGAGAAGACTACCGCTATCGTGAGGTTTTCGCCTGGCGTGGACACCATAGGCGCCTCGTTGCACCGGGCGAACCAATGATTCGTGCCCCGTCCGACCGAGGCACAGCAGTTCAGGCAGTTAGGTGCCCGAACCTCGCCCCCATCCGCTCTGACCCCTACATTAGCCATGCTCTGGCCCTTCAACCATTCGCCAACACCGGTGGGATAACAGGCCCACGAATCGATGGCCCGTGCGTGTCATCTGACCCGTTTCCGTAAGACGCGTTTCCAGCCTGTCGTTCGTTTCTTCCAAAATGGGACGCGGCGCCCTGGACCTCCGCTACCATAACTGGCGTTCATCAGTTCAGCCTACTCCTACTCTCGCTTCTGCATCAATGTCTCCTTGGGTGATAATCAGGTATTGGCGGGGCCGTAGGCTCTGAGGACTCTGCATGGTCCTTTCCCGCGGGCACTGCCATGCCATACAGTACATGTGGTGGCCACGCCAACTGTTGTTGGTTGCGCCTGTCTGCCCTGATGTGCCACAACATGCTGGGTTCGACTACGTCTTTCTTGGAATCGTAGAGGCAACGCATTTCCACCTCATTCCGTATTAGCAAACCCTAGAACCAGATTCCCGGGAGTGCCAAGGTAGTTGCTAGGACATGGCACCGTGACGGTGTAACCGATCATGGCCGGCCCCATATGTAGAGATCAGATAAGGTATCAGCATTGCGCTGGGCATCATGGCAGAATCCTCGCGCATTGTGTGCGTGCGGGCTGTTCTTAGGAGCACGCTGAGTGCTGCTTTGGGAGGGACAGTCCGCACGACACAGAACGGATAGTGTTAAGACAGAGGTATTACGCACCGCACCACTACTGGTGTTGCAGCGGGTGTGGAGGAAGTGTAATAAAATAGAACAGTTAATAACCAGCTCGTGAAATTACTTCAGCTCGGTTTACAATAGCAAAAAGTCGCCATAAGTATGGCTACTAATGATCGGGGGTTTCAATTATGACAGCCGCCAAAACATTAACATAATCGCGTGCCCAACACATACCGCCGAGTCACTGCTCGCAGGATGCATCACATCAGGAAATAGTTAGATGCCCTGTGGCTGACCTTAGGTTTCTGCCGCCGTAAAACCGCGTTGCGACAACGTGGTTGTATCAAGTGTGTGCCACTTATTAATAACAAAGGGCCATACCAGGACATTCCGGCGAGCCAGACAGTCATTCATGGTGAACATCTTGGGGAAGAATCGAGGGAGTGCACTGTGTAACGCGGCGCAAAACAACACAAGCAGGCGCAAACCTGACTGCTCTAGTCGATACACTACAGCCTCCTGCATGAAATAAAGAATTCCTTCCGGAACAAGGGTAAATTTTCATGCGATGAATGGCACTTATCGTACGCCATTTTCCAGGTTCACGCCTGAATTCACAGACATGTGTGGTCCCATGGAAGCGGCTGTAGACGTATAGGTTCCCACTATGAGGCCTATGCGTCCGGAAGCTGTGAGCCAGATAAAGCAAAATGGTTAGTCCAATTGTCGTTGAAAAATGGAAGGACAATGTGACACCTGAGCGCGACGTTTGAAACCGCAGATAGGAGGGTAACTTGTGGAAATGTAACTGCTGGTCTCACGCTTATTAGATCACGCATACAGATCCAACGAGGACGAAGTTGATTGAACTGGGGAGCATCGAAAGATGGCCGAAATTAATTTTGCGGTAACAAGGCATGAAAAACCCGAAAATCGGGATTTGTCTGCTGACGTTAACCTCCTCGCCTGCGCATAGTCCGCGGCGTCCACGCCGCAGGCTGCCAGTCTCTATCCTTTCCAGCAGCAGGCAGTGCCGAGCCGTGAGATGGCAGTGAAGGCCGTTTGAGTTCGTGGGTTTCGGAGGAAGGCTGCGGCCTTTCAAGAACATCAAAAGAGTCTGGACTTGAAGCCTGCCGTCTGGTGCGAATGCCCTGTGGGGTTGACGTGGCTGGAACCTCGGTGATTGGGGTCGCTGCGGCAGCAGAAATGCGTGCACGCTCTTCCCGGTCTCTGGCTTCAATGATGGACGCGTTATATAGAACACGTCGTTGGCGCGCTAGGTCCGCCCGGAGCTCCTAACGACAAACAGAAGTAGTATAGGTAGTACAGCCCTGCACCTGAAGCACAGGAACGCACCTCGAGAGTGGGAGGATTCTCCCGTGTGTGGGAGAGCCAAGAGACCCACTGTACTGCGCACGGAGCTCAATCATCCATGGACGAGTGACTCCACGTTTTATGAAATTTGACACAGACCTGGCAGACGTTTTGCACCGCCAACATAGTCCCACATATCCTCATCCACCTTGTACCGGACGCGGCGACGTGCTCGAGGTGGATCTGTGTGGGACTGATATGTACTCAAAAATTTCACGCTGCCTAGACATGCCTAGACACACCGTCCCTCAGACTAGGATATTCAAAGAATCTGTTCCCTTTGGGCGACATAGTAGACGTTATCAGCGGGGCAACTGAGAAATCAATCTCTAACCTTCGAGATCCGTGCCAACAAAATAGCGCTGCACAATGCGAAGAAAAGGATTGTGTCAGGACGCAACCAAAAATAATTTTTAGATGGAGACACACGGGTCGATAGATGAACCGCAAAAATCTTTGCAGGATAGACATTTGTAATTGACGCCGCTGGGTGTACAGCTGGAAGAACTTGATGACACATTTATGTGATGGCGCGAACAGTCCGTGGTCCACGTGACCAATTAACCCGTGATGTTTCGGCGTCTCGTGCGCGTCCGAGTGCCGGCGGCTGTGGGGCAGCCTAGATGTTCCTGCCTGTGGCCGGATTCACCGGAGACATCTGCATCGCATGGAGTCGGATTTTTATCGGCCGCTACGGTCACTTCGCCGCAGCAGTTGAGCTCATGATCACTGACAGACAGACGGACAGCCCTCTCGTTCGCATGCATGCGCACATGGTCAAAACCCGGATACCGAGTTCCGCTACCTTCCTTCGCTCGCCGTCGCCGACTGCACGGCGGGAATGGATTTCCGACGGCTGAAATTTGAAAGGACGCCTGGGACATTCGGTGATCGCGGATCGATGATAGTGTCAATAACAGGTCCTCATGGTACCTGTCGAAGGAATGGAGGAGTCGTAATTCATGCTGTGCTCTCCGTTACTGGGGTTTGTGAGTTCTCACAACCCCTGTCCCTCGCTCGGTCCCCAGGCACAAAGGTCTTTTGCTTCGCATAGACCACTCGGTCTCCTGTACCTTTGCATATATATATGACGGAAGCTTCGACCAAGATGACTAGAGGAAATTTAAGTGGCAGTGAGTGTTGACTATCGGATCGTTCCAGACAGAGGGACGATGCCTGAATGCCGTGAATACTGGTGACGCCATCGGCCTCCTGAATACAGAGTACTTTCAACACGGATGGATTCTCTATGCCCTTCAGCGGCCATTATCGATAGGTCATCGACAAATCTCAGGGCTTTTCCAAAATTTGCAAGGCAAGGGGTCTCACGCGCAGAGGATGCGGGTGTGCATGGTGACCCCGCTCTTTAAAAACACGCCTTTCACCATAGAACGTCTTATTGTCTTACTTTGTGTACCTGTTGATGCGCCTTCAAGCTCTCGAAAGCCTGACTGGAAACCACTTCAAGTCTTTCAAACGAGCTAACTCACGGTCCGAACAGTCTAGTATATCTTATCTGATCTGTAGCTGGCTGACAAATTGCAATATCATATCATCACAACTTGATGTTCTGTTCTGTGTATAGGAAAGGGTGATCACTTGTCAAGTGTAATATTTGATGCAGGTCTCTCTCATTCTGCGCCTCCGATCCTTCCAACAATTCCAGGACTACTGGGGTATCAGAGCTGGGCCTCGATAGCTTTAGAGGGCGAAGTTGCAGCCCGAAAGAGACTCGCAAGCAAACGGTCTGTTAAAGTGCTCGCACCTATATTCTGATTGTTTGGAAGTTACCGTGCAGTGCAGATATAAACGTCCTCTATCGTGAATGTCTCGCTCTAGTCCACGAAATTGGCGTCGCAAGACAGTGTCTTCAGATGACCGCCACTTCCCACATGAATAACTTGCTTGCCAAGGGGCAACCACCTACGACTCACCGCCCTCGAGGCATGAAAAAAAAATAATCACATTACACATGTCAGAAGTCGCCACCCAGCGCATCTTCTTCGTCTATCTCCCCTTCTTGGATACCCTTTGCCAACTCTTTCTCTCGCTCCCGAGCACCTTCGGCATCCACGAGATCCTTCCTATGTGCATTGAGCGGATAGCGCATTGCCTACATGGAGTGAACTTCCATTTGCACGCACACAGCTTGGCAAACATACCTTCACACTCTGGTTGTGCAGCTCCAAGCAATACCCAATTCGACGAGAGAACATTTCGCTAACCTCGGGTCCAAATCCCGTCTTCTGTCCGCCACATTCCATCCAGCCTTTCTCATGTACTATTCGTCCCTCGATGACGCCGTCGCGGATTGCCTTTCCGACAATATATTCAGCGTCCTCTTCTGAGTCTAGGTGCAATTTGACGCATATGTCGCGCAGCGAGATGCGTGAGTAGGACAGCGAGAGACGGCGGATGCCTGTTTTGATCACATTCTGTCGAAGGCGCGCGACTAGCCTGTAGGTCTTATCGGACTCGAAGCTAGTGGCGTGCAGAGTGAGTGTGTTTTGGAACTGCGAAAGGGAGCCGGTGCGGACCGCTATAAGGTGTCAGACTGAGGCAGCTAATATTGGACGCGGGTAGCTCACCTTTTACGATGTCAAAGTACCCATGTAATGCCTTTTCGAGCACAGGGTGCCGAAACAGACTACGTTCGGGGATGTCGCCCATAAGGAGCTCTACAACCACAAAGACTTTGTGTACGGCTTGGTAAAATCCAGGCGCAAGTTTGGGAGCCGGTGCTCGTCGGATCGCCTGTTGCAAGTTGGTGTGCGCCGCCGTATAGTCGAGCTGTACCGCCTTGATGCGGCCAAGATAGTAGTGGTAGCGAGCGTACTGCGAGTTTGGAGCGGAAGCGGGGAAATTCGTTTTCGAGATGAGTTTGTCGGCTTGGTCGTAAAGGTTGTAATGTAGGTAGCTACGAAGAAGACGATTAATGAGGGAAGCTTGGGTCTCATCGTCGTGGCGAAGGGAAGCAGTCCGTTGGGCTGCAAGGAAGAGGCTGTTGAAAGGCGGTGTGGGTGAGCGGGAGAAACGGATACGATAAAATATACGCACGGTCGTGCATCAGAAAGTTCTCCACCAAGTTCGTACGCCCGCTCAAGGGCAAACCAGACCCTTGCCGCGATTGGATCTAAGCTTCGACGGTTGAAAGACTGAATCTTTCGCACAGTCTCATTGGCAAGGTCGATGGCCGCGGAATAAGTACTGGGAGAAGTGAGGAGATGGTGCAGGATGAGAAGGCGGAAGTAGATCTCAGTTTCGGGTACGGTCTCCGACGATGCTTTTGGAGAAGGAGAGGGGTCAACTTCCATGGACTCGTCTTGAGCAGGTGTAGCTGGGAGCCATGAGAGCAGAGACGACCTGATCGTGGAATCTACAACGCGATAGGAAAGGTGAATCCCTTGCCTTGAATTGCGACACGCACGCACCTTGGGGGATAGACTTCGGACACGGCGTCCAACAAGCCTTCTCGTCCAAGCGTTTCCGGAGTGCGGTCAGCGATCGCAATACTCGGATGGTGAATCGGGGTTCGAGGGTGGACACTGCTCTCTCGATGAGGGCAATATTCGATTTTATCTCTACCACAGGCGATTGCGGAGGCGCTGCGACATCACTGTTGGTTTCTCCCTTTGTCTTTGCGTCCTTCATTTCAACGTCAGCCATGTCGGGTGTTTGGACAGAGGCAGAGTCGGGATACGCGTGTCATTCACACGACGCGTCACTGGTGGAAGAATGAGGTCGCTGTGATATCAGTGTATGCTTTCCGTTGAAAAGCAGTGACTCGGTAGCTCAGTGGTAGAGCATACGATTGCAGATCGTGCGGTCCCGTGTTCGAACCACGGTCGGGTCTTATTTTTCTGCCTACTGCGAGACTCATCATGTGACCTTGTCTTGACGTGGCTTTCTTCACTTCGCAAGCTTTCCTCGGCACATCATCACATGGGTCTCCAACCACTCTTTTTGTCTCTTGTTTGCTTTATCGCAGCTGCGCATGCTGGTCAGCTCGCCGTTCAATCACCCCGTTTGATTGTCACTGGACCTGATGGGGGCCAGCTGCGTTCAGAAACGTATGCGACCACGTCTATATTCCTTCCATTCGTGCTCAAAAGAATAACTCAAACAGATTACCCCTTACAAAACGCCCTGATCCTGTCACCTTGGGCCCAAGTGATACCCTGAAGCTCGCCTTTCAAGTTACAGAGCAGGCAACGGACAACGGCGTCCAGCCGCATCAGACCTTCCTGCGTTTCTTCGACCCAACAACAGGCGAAGAGGGCATCCAGCCCGTCAAAACCTCGCCTTCTGGCAAGGCAAAGTTCGAACTGGTGGATTTTTTTCATATCATGCACGCTATGCCTGCACTAAACCGCGCTCGTTCTCCCTCTAACTCTCACTTACAAAATTAAAGAACATGGCCAAGCCGCCAAGCTCTCTCCCACCTTCCGGTGCCGCGCCGCTGCACGTCACCCTTCTCCTCGGTTCATTCGTTCACAGCCCCGCGACGATTGACCTCTTTGACCTCCACGTCCCACCGTCAGCACCGCCGCCGGTGCACTCAGAAGAAGCCTTCTACCATCCACGCCCCGAGCTTTCGCATACCTTCCGTTCGGAGCCAAATCCGCCCCCTCGTCTCATATCGGCGTTTTTCGCCTTGCTCGTCCTGGGCCCATGGGCTGTTCTCTTTGTATTGGTGCGTGCGATGATGCCTTCTTGCTCCGTGCGGCTCGGCATTTTTGCGGTGCTGACAATTTTGTCTGGGTTGCCCTTATAGTGGGGTGCCATTCGCCCGGGCGTGCCTCATCTTTTCTCACCTAGTGTCCTGTCTTTCTTACTATCACTCGGTGTCATCGAGGGCCTCCTTTTCTGGTACTGGATCGAGCTTCGTCTCGGACAGATCCTCTTATATGGCGCCGGTGCGGCCACTCTCGCTTTACTTACAGGCAAGCAGGCTCTCGCAGGCATTGCTGAACGCAGGACCCGCAGCCATTAGTCGTATCCTGGAAACCATATAAAAGCATACGTTATTCGTTGCCTAAAAATGTCTGCTCGAGAATGGAGTTGATCTAGCGACCATGAGAATCTATGTGCAAACTCCCAATGGAGTATCCATTGGTGAAGTTGATATATGTCCCGGGCCACAGCCAGTCCCTAACATGGATGCGTCAATCAAGCATATAGCGACTTTGCTCATAGCTATTTCACAATACCCTACTCACGTCATGCCCACAAATGATTATCGTCATTCGCTGGTCGTGTAACAGACTGTTGTTCAGACAATCATCGAGGACGATAGCACTTCAGCAAATGTGGCCACCCTTAGCCTGTGACGTCAAATTAATCCCTTCCCTACTTCAAAACCCCTCTCCATCGGTGTCTTCGATGTCTTCACGGAAGAAGTCCTCATCACCTAAGGGAAATATCTTGTGCCTATGATGCCGTGAGACTTGTTTATCACACGCGTATGGAAAAGAAACTCAGAGGACCCACTTTTCTTTCGCATGCGAGATCAGTCCGTTGAACGTGAATCGTTTCTGCTGATAAGCATCACTGCTCCGCGACGTGGGCTCTGCGCGGGTATCCGGGCAGTGACGACATCCAAACACCTTCATTTGTTTCGCCTTTTTGGGTCCAACGGAATACTTTGCGAAGGCTCCTTCTTCATACGGGTGTTTAAACAACGCGTTAAGAGCTTCGACTGGAGAAAGAAGTTCGATTTGCATCTCATGGTGCCGACGGCAATGCCCCACCTAAAAGAAAGCGCCGACGTCACCCATTGGAGGCGACCCAGAGGCGAGAACGACAAATACCAAGCGCTGGAAGTTCATCACAATTGGCAAATCACACGACTTGCACAGAAATCTGGCACCGACAGACTCGATTAGAGACACTGTCTCTCGGTGATCTGCCCTGAATCCAAGTTGGGAAACAGCAGCGGTAAGCACATCGATGGCCTGTGGACAAGGGAAAGTTAACCCTCAGAAGAGTTGCGACCGCCTGCACCGATAAATACCTTCCCATCAGGTACAAACTGGTCAGCCTTCCACTTTCGTCTCAGAGCGGCCTTCTTCGATTGGCCCCCACACTGGTGGGCGCAAGCCCCTCGAAAATCAAGCGACTCTGTTGTGGCATGCTTCTTTAGCGTACTGTTGCACCGTGTACAGATAAAGCGAGCTGTGACCCGCTCGGCGGGATGAAGGACTCTCTTTGCTGCGCTTTTCCAGCTCGGTTTGCCCAGGATCGAGTCGAACGCCACAAGCGCAGAGTCGACCCACTTCTCGAGGTCGTTGGTGATCATGCAGCCTATCAAATCGGAACGCATTAGTTCAGATTCCAAAGTTCGTGGAGCTTGGGACGGCTGCGTCGGAGAATGGGCACTATCCGACACAACCGGCATCACATCATCTCTGTCTTGTAAAGCCTTGATGATAGGGAGCGCTCGAAACTCGGCCAGAATCGGAACGACAGGATGTTTTTTCCCCTTTACGAGGCGATCGTAGTAACGAGATATGTCTCCGCGTTTCGTTTGCCGGACATGCGCTTTTTGTCTTCGTTCTCTGTTCTCCAGTTGAGTGAGAATCTCGGCATCGATTTTCTTAATCAATAACCGAACGTCTTCCTTTCCGTCACGACTCATCCGGCTGGTGAAAAACAAAAGCTTACCAGTCACTGAAATGGTTTGGAGGCACGCATTATAACTTCGTTGTAACGAGCAGAACGTGGTTGTGTTTAAAAGATCTTGGAGATCCCAACAGGCCTCCGTTGATAGCCCCTGGGCACTGCGCACATGCACAACACGCAATCAGAGAGACGATCAGAAGACAACACAGACTCACAATGCCATGTTTGACGTCTTTGTGATTCGAGATCTATTACGCCACCCCTGACACCACTGATAGAGGGCTTTTGCATGCTGTCGGAGAACTTAGTAGATATCGTGCGGCATAAATATGCGGAGACGCACCTCGAATATCTGATGCTGACGATGAATATCGGCCTCGCGAAGCTGAAACGGAAACGTTAGAGTGGTGATAAGGTTGTTGCTGCTGACCTTACCCGCAGATATTCATCCTGGGATTTGCCCTCCCGAATCATTTTCCCGTATTCCGACTCAGTCTTCATCTTGTCAACCCGGAGACCTAACCGTTGGTCACGCAGTGCAGGAGATTAGGGAAAGTGAAGGCTTGATCAAGACTCCATGAAACCCACAATAGTATTGATGTGCACCTGAAGACCCTGGTCAGTACGTTATAAGGGAGCGGTCACACATATACCGGTAGGGCTAAAAACTGGTATTTCTAAATATCTCAGTCTCGCTCCATAAAAGCGCCGTTTCGAGTCGGAAAAATTTTGGTCTGGATAAGTCGGGATCATGATATGGTCACTGACACGTAGAGGTTAGCAATGCGATGATTAATAAGATCACGACACACTCGAAGAACTTTCTGCGACACTCGGGCTACGGAAACCTGAGCCAAACCCGATAAAGAAGTGGTGGAATGGAACACAGACCTTCCCGCATAGACGAACCCTGGCAACAAAGGACAAAAATATCCGTTTTGTCGGAACACCACAGATCTGGCCGAGTCACGGTTATGAGGTCCAAAAGGTGAGAATCGAGTAAGTAAGACCCACATAGCAATTCCCGGGGTCAAAAATGAGGGCTGCATATGCGGATTCACTCCAGCCGGGAAATGGAGGAGGAAGGTCTGGTACGACACAATGACGACGAATGCGGCGCCATATCATTACATTAGAAGGGTTTAGCAGGGTCGCGCCGAGATGCTTGCTGCAGCGCGCAACAGAGAGGACGTCATTAGGAGAGTTCACATGGAAAAGAATCTCGGCAAGGATCTCGAGCGGGATGCGTTCCAGACACGACAGTAGAGAAAACATTCGTTCTTCTTCCCTCTGGACTTCACGCTGGTCGAGCCTCTGTCGCTTTGCGGGGAAGCGGGTGTCCTCGTTCACTGACATCTTGACCCCAACCTCTGGGGACGAGCGAGCGAGCAACACAACACTCGGACCGTTCCTGCCGCCTACTGTGATTAATCACCTTCACCTGTCTCTAGAACTAGTGTACTTGGGCATAGTTCGGGCTTTTATAAGGCTCGCTTTAAATACTAGTGGATGAGAACATAATATACTGTCGCTCCGGTCTACAAACAGGATCACAGCTCGTCATGTATGCTCTCTAGATGAGGCGTTTGACTGTGCTGTGATGTTAAGGAGGTTGCGAAAAGATTCAAGCTAGCTGATCCCAGATCAGCGGATGTAGGAGAAGTGTCCTTGCCTGATGGACTGGCAGACAGAGCATCCCAATCAGGTTCTGCTGCATGGGCGACTTGAGACCCTAGGATGGCTGCTGTAGACGCCATAATGATGGACGAGGCAACCGCCGCGACATTTTGTGTGGCGACGGCGGTCACCTTCTCCGTCATGACGTCTTTGGTACCGAGTGTCGTGTCGTCTCCGCCCATGGAGGGCAACAAACGCGTCCACCAGAACGCAATGCGAAGCCCTCGGTCAACAATGCGCTGCTTCAGAATAAAAAGAACGACGAGGGCAAAGAATGCCAGAGCCGGCGAAAATAAGTAGCCGGTCTAACCAATCTGCTTTCTCAAGCGCGGTGACAAGCTGCTTTGATGTACCAAGTAGACCCGTAAGGACATCATGAGTCGATGTTGTCGCCTTGAGCGCAGCCGTAGATGACCCTGGAAGCACCGGTTAGGTGATTTCTTCGGAGAAGACACAAAGATTTGCGAACCAAGCATCTGGGAGGATAAGACTGATCTCTCCAATTCAGTCTGCATTAAGCCCATTGTCCTTCTCAGAGCGTCCGTGACATCTGCCTGGGCTTTCATTACAGCGTCCTCTCTGCGATGGTGTGAGAGATGACCAAGAAAACGTGTCTTTAATCACTAACGCGGCCTTGCCATCCGAGGTCCTTGTCTGCTCCAATACTGACGAACGAAGTAATTCCTCTCTACTTGAAGATGCTTTGGCGTCAATGGCTCGTTTTGAGAATAACAGAGCCTCCCGCAGATCTCTTTTCAATCTAGCAGTATACTTAGACGCCGATTCTAATTGAGTGGGGTCGGGCATCACGTACTGAGAGACATCCGCTCTGAACCCCTCAACTTTACCGCGGAGGTCTTTCCGACTTCGGGGACTACGCTGGACGTCGATGGATTCATCTAAGACCTACTGACATCCATGATGCACGAACAAAAAAAGGGTCTTGCATATCCCTACCTCGACGAGCCGTGTGATAGTGTCCAGATCCTCGCGGAGCTCGGCAGCGTACTGTTGTTGTACAGCAAGGGACGCCGAGCACCCACGTAAGCGTGGTATCTGGAAATCGCGTAGATCATTTTGACGTCGTTCGATGGAAGCGATGGACGCGTTAGTAGCGTCGTCGAAAGTGGTAGGCAGGGGAGGCATGATAAATAATGATTTGAAGCTTCCAGTTGCATTCAACGCCCCTGGTGCACGTGTGAATTAGCGCCCCCAAGTCAAGTGCTTCGCGATCACGCCATATAATAATACCTAAAAGGCCATGTCGCAATATCGCCCTCCTTGTCTCGAGCAGTCATGCCTCCAGGACCCGACTGGCTTGTTCTCGCAAGCGCTGTGCTCTCCATATTCGTCGTATCGAGGGTTCTCAAATTCATTGCCGGCATAAAAGTGAGCTTTGTGTGAATGCGTGCCATGACATCCAAATTCTGATCGACCATAAGACAGTCAAGGGGATCCCGGGCCCACGAGTACCATTTTCTCCCCTCCGCCTTCCTGGCGTTGCCCTTCCCTACATCGTGGTGGAATCCAGGTGTCGCTTGGGTCTGGAAATGGCGCCGGTCTTGTACGTGCAGTTCTTTTCGAGAGGCACTTTTACCCAGTTAATCTTTCCGCAGTTTATAAGCAGTGGCGCTCCGAAGTCGTCTCGTTTGTGCCCTTTTTGCGCGGTCCCCCGTTTATCTATACGTGTTCTCTAGAGGTCGCGCGACAATTTCTTTCCGGAGGGTTCCAGTCAGTTTGGGTGAAGCCAAAGTGGTCCGTGGAAACACTACTGTACGGCTTCTTCTTCATTTCCCGTGTTTCTCTTCATGTGCGTTGCGTTGCCAGTGAGTGGGGCCCAAACCTCGTTTCCGTCAACAAAGAAGTCTGGAGGCGTCATCGGCGCATCGTGGGTCCGGCGTTCAACCCTACGACATATTCGCTTGTATGGGCCGAGACTTTGCGGGTATATCGAGATATCATCACAACAGAAGGTTGGACACAAAAGGATGTGGTAATACTCGACCCCGTGCAAACCTACACAACACGTTTGGCTTTTCTGGTGATTTCTGCATGCGGCTTTGGTCTATCTTTCCCGTGGAAGGATGAAACTAAGAGTGATAATGGGGGCATGGGCATACACGAAGCAATGCGCATATGGGCCAGCACGGTGACTTTGAGAGCGATTACTCCGTCATGGGCGTACAGGCTTCCGTTCAAGTTGTATGTACCGGAGGTGCATGACCCTCTGATATCCTTCTCAGAACTGCCTTCACTGCAGGTTTCGCGACATTACTATCTCTACCCAAATGCTACGGGATTCCCTTGGGAAAATGATTCTGGAGCGTCGGGCCGAAATGAACTCTGAGACCACTGCTAGCAATGTTGAAAAGAAGGACATTTTCACCTTGTTGGTCCGTGCAAGCGAGGAGGACAGCAAATTGCAGTTAAGTGATAGCGAACTGGTGAGTGAAAATATTACAACAGTAGAGCCAATTCTTAGCACGCGACGATAGCTGGGGAACGTCTTTGCATTGATGTTTGCTGGCCATGGTTGGTGTATTTCTATCTTATCGAGCTGAACGAGCCACCGAAGAACCTTTTCAGAAACAACGGCATCCACGATAGCGGCGACTATCGGTCTCCTTGGACTCTACTCGGAAATCCAAGAGGACATTTACAAGAAAATCATCAAAGCGGTGGGACACGATCGTGATCCGGTACGCCACCACGTCTTCCTGATCATTACATTGCGTGATTTTCTTTAGACTTTTGAAGACTTCCATCAACTCGAAGCGGTAGCGCATGCTTTCTATGAGGCGCTGAGACTTTTTCGTTTGTCTTTTAAATCTTGCTTAGTTGAAACTCTACTCAGGCAAAGCGCCTGACAGCGGCTGGGTACATAATGATTCGGGAGGCCACTGAGGACACAACCATCAGCATTCCAAATGCTGACGGGCAACCAGGGATGAGACAAATCCCGATCCCTAAAGACCTGCCGATGGTCGTGGATGTGGTTGGTATCCGTAAGTTGAGAGACGTACAGAACGAGCAGATCGGCATACTTACTCGATGACATCAGAATACAATCCCCGCTACTTTCCCGATCCAGAGAAATACGATCCGAGTCGGTGGAGAGGAGTCATGGCAGAGTCTGAAGATATCACTGCGTTTAGCATTGGTACGTCTCAATCTGACCCTAGGGACCTGTATAGTCGAACTCAGCTACTCCCAGGTCCTCGTACATGCCCCGGGCGCAAGTTCGCTGTCGTGGAAGCCGTCTGTTTTCTCACGCTTATTGTAAGAGACTGGATCATCGAGCCGATCATGAATCCCGGCGAGACGGGCGAAGAATGGCGAGAGCGTGTCATGCAAACCCACACGGCTGTGACGCTGACGGTGAAACACTTCCCAGTGCGGTTGAGGCGGCGAGCTCGGGCTGCGCCACCTGTGTAACGCGTTCATATTTGATCCGGCCATAGCTTTTCTGTTCGTCTTGGAGACCTTGGTTGTACAGGAATGGTTGTGTTTAATTTCTGGGCTCGGCTTCAGAGCTTCATATCTTTTATTTGGTTTACGCGCATGTTTGCCAAGGCCAGGGGAATAAACTCCACGTCGTGCGCTCGCTCTTCGACCCCGCCGTTTTCCCAACAGGACGTTCCAGAAATGGTTCGCGAGCAGCTGATGTGATTGCAAGAAAGCCAACAAACCGTGATTAATTAAGAATGGCTGACATAATGCTATGGACTATAGTCAAATGTAGCCAAGGCACCACCAACAGTACCTACATACTTGTCATGAAATGCTGACACTACCTGTATAAGTATGAAGCTACTGTACATCCACATTGGCAAAATGTTGTGGGTTGATGTTGTGGCAAGGATTTTCCCCCCTTGTATGGGCCAAGTCAATGTACAGTTTATCTTAGATTGCATTGAGGTTCAACTGTTCCACTACACCTGTAACTGCCATCTGGGATTGCATGTGATAAGGGTTTTACTTTCCTGTCAGCCAGCTATGCGCGCTACCTTCACACCCAAGAGTCGAACGCAAGGGAAGATGGAGCACTCATGAAACCGCGAACATTGCGTCAGAGTTCAAACACATTCAAAGGCAGAAGCGAAGCTACATTTACACAATATTAACAGCACCAGCACGAAGTGGTTTTGGGCTGGCAGAGTCGTTCGTGGCCGGCTGGGTTCAAGTTCCCATCCTCAACTCTGGGCTCAGAAAAGAGTGGTGCATAGGTTAGACATGACAGCTTGATGTCCGGAAGTATGACAACTTACGGACTTCGCCACCGAACTGGGCGAGATTTTATTTATGGTGGTGGTGGCAGTACCCTTATCGTACTTAAAGTCAAAGACTGTGTTCCCCGTGAGATCCTTGATAGTATACGTTCCGACCGTCGTGTAGAAACGAAGACTCCCATTGTCTAAACCGTCCTGACCGCTTGGATAAACCACGTTGACGTGGTCTCCAGACTGATTGTCGAAGGTGACACTTCCCCCCTGATAGGAGATTAAATAATTTGATCGACGGGCTGCCAAGCGTAGGCTATGATACTTACGACACCAATGCCAGTAAGGTCTGTGGAGAGAGAACCCTTGAAGAATGTGAAGGAGAAAATTGGGTACGGCCCATCCTTGACATCATATCTTCCAGTCTCCGGATAGGTTCTAACATTCCCCTTTGGGAACGTGTCCTGCCGATTACCACCCGGCAAAATCAAGCTGAGGTTGGCAGCAGAATTATTCCTGAAGGTGACGTCGGACATCTGATACGAAGTTAGACATCAAGTCAGGATACTACGACTGGAGAAGGCAGTATTCTAACCTGAACAAAGCTGATATTGAACTAAACGTTAAGAAATAGATTTCAGCCTGGTGGAGAACCTAGCAAAGTGAAGGACACACAAGGTTGAGCGGGATGCCGGAACTAGATAGTCAGATGGGAGACGTCTGCATGGCCCTTTATATGTTCGCAGCATATCTCCAAACTGTTTCCGCTGCAAGGACCTTTTGTTGATTTTTTATTTTTTTGGATAACCCGTAAGTGGCAGTGGGCGAGAGCTGGCGCAGTGTAGCTGGCGCGAAGGCCAGACCCTAGGAAATTTACGTACACCTCTTCCGAGGCCCTTGAGTCGACCGGCATTCCACTTCTTTAGGGATGATGCCGAGGTAGCATGGGACTCGGCTAGACCAATACCGACATACCCACTAACACCTTTTTCAGGGTAATGGGATTCGAACCCGCGGGTTGTCAGTCCAGGCTTGCAGGTTGCAGGTTCGTCTGAGTACGGTTTACTCATACGGGTGGTGGTACCAGTACACCATCCAGCCCTCATATGTTCAATAAATAAATTGAGATTTGACCCATAATCACGAATACGGTACGGCGGAATCCACTCCGCGAAAACACGACGAGTCGTCAACCCTTTATGACGAATTCAAGGAATATACTATACATACCGTCTTCATTCCGTAGAATGTGGCAGCGTCACCGGATTTCAGTCCAATGCAGTCGCAAATACCTCTGACTATTCGAACCGCGGGAAGAATCACCCTAGTGGACTTTAGAAAACGTAAGTACCACCCTCGAATGCTGCATAGCCAATACTGGACTGAGCTTACCGATGCGTCCATATTCGACATAGCAGGCTCCCATGGAAGTTGTCGTAGTTACGATACGGAACTTGATACGGAAATTCGGAATTCGACACCGCTGGTGAGTTCAGCCCTGGTTCAGGGTCACATGCCTCGCGCCTTTTTTTTTTTTTTTTTTGAAGTCTGAATTTATATTCCGCGGGCGTTTCAACGGCAACGGGGTACAGTACAGAGGCTCTGTGTCAGTCACGTATGTAATTACGATCATTTGTCGGAAATTTGGGAGTCATCGTATCGATTCCCTCTCATCATATGTCGGAAAATTGGGAGGGCGATTATATTGGATTTTATAGCATTATATTTAAATATAATCATAATATAATGCTATAAAATCCAATATAATCGCCCTCCCAATTTTCCGACATATCTGACTCCACCCTTCGCTGCTTCATCCGATCTTACTTTCCTTTCATCGCGTCTCGACTACACTCCTCGCCACCTCATCTGCTCTTGACCACCCTTTCACACTTCGCCATGCCCTGGTCCTCCCCTTCGCTGTATGTTTATGCGCTGACGCATGCAGCCCTCGATCACTCATCTCGGACGACCTGGAAATAAGATAACGCAGAAGTCTCAACTGCATTTAGCCCTGTTTCTTCTGAGGCCATGACGGTGTCGGGCAATAGGTCGTCCACGGACTCAGAAACACTGTTGGAGCGACATACATCTCTATACGCCTTGGTCAGGTCAGATCATCCTCCTCCTGTCGTGGTCCTGGCGAGCTCGATACCTATCACGGGTCTCATGATACGTGATGACGTGCCGTTTGTCGCGTTGCATTCTTTCTGAATGCATTTTTCTCTGGACCTCACAGGCTGGAAAAGCTCGTGTCCATGTATGCATTTCACGTTATAGATAACACAAGTAGTATAGTACACAAAGGAATCCAATACACAGCACAGCACGCAACAAAGCATCCCCGAGAGAATCGACGCATCAAAAACAAAGGACTAAACGCCAACGGGAGGAGTCGATGGGTGTACGTTGCCAACATCATCGGCTGCTCGGGAACCGAGATGACCTCGCAATGATCTCACGACATGGTGTGCGAAAGATCTAATGCGCGCGACAAGTCCTTGAAGGGAGGCGTTGGACTGTTCCAGCGCATGAGTGACTGATGGTTGAACGCCATCCAGCCACACTCCCCCGTCGTTGTTGGATTCCCAAGTCGTCCAGATGCACCCTATGGTGAAACAAATGGCAGCGGCCGACATCAGGCTCATAAAAACTCGTGTCCAGATGTTCGAGACAACGAAACAAAAGAGCAACAGTGCGACTGAAAATGTTACCATCCTGTCGTGGAGAGCGGGGGTTGTCCATAAAATATTGTCACGGAAGTCGGGAAATGACATACGACCACATGAGGAATGCCCACGGCAGGCTGAACATGATGGCCAATGATTCAAGGCCGAACATTCTTCGAGAGCTGTCGTCGAGATATTCCGACTGGCCAAGTGTCACTTCGGCGCACATGTAAGATGCAACTGGTTACTCACTGCCTCTGATGGATCTGCTTCTTGCTTGGTACGGTTGTAACGGGCTAGGAGCAGACCAATCACGATGCTCCCAACGCTTGCTTCTACCGAGAGGGAGCTGGCAATCTGGGCTGACGAAGGGAGGATGACCAGTTGGTGCACACTCTCCAAAGTGCCACCATTAATGTTATAAAACATCACGCCAGGGATGGCGAGAAATCCAACGTTGACTGCCAACATCACTGTAGACTGGGGTACGTGAGCCTTGAGAACTCCAGTGACAGCACAATGCAAAAATGTACCCAAAGTATTATACCATTCCATTCGGCCAACAGATTGTTCATAAAGCCCTTCCAAACTGTCTCAATAATGACACCATCTGTCCACAGTTTCTCCATTTCCCGTAGATGAACTTCGGGTGCCAGGAAGAGCCACGGGGACAGCAGCGTGATAAGCAGGGTTCTGTCGTGTTTTGGTTTGTCATACACCGTCTTGTCCCTGACCAGTCGCGCATGCCTTTGTCCGTGGAAGTGTAGAAACCTCCAATGTGCTGAACGAGGGCATAGGTCGATTAATGTTAATCCAGAAATGAATTGGGCCTACCAAAAAACGACAGAAGTCGAGCTGAAAATAAGAATAAGTGAGTGGTGAGGGATAAGTATATGTGCTATGTGCTCACTAGTCCCGGCAGTGTAGTGTTCTACAGCGCCTTTTGCTTCTGAGCTAGGAAGAGTGTCATCCCTCCGAAATTCACGATATGTACCTTTTGCTTTCTGTACAAGCTTAATCATCTTCTGAATTGTAACGTCATCGTACGGAAAAGTCGAAGACTTTGAGGTCATGAGATCTATGGCATCAATATTGGCATCTTTCATGAGAGTTCATGTTTCAGGCAGATGGGCTCACCAATGCAACCATGTGCCAAAATCCCCATGAGTTCATCATAGATATATTCGGGAGGATAGCGGTCTCCAGAAATTGCTGGGAAGAGCGACCAATGGTTCCTGTACGACAATATCAACAACTGGGAAATCAATCCAGAAGGCGACTAATATACCAATACAGCGCTTCCTGACGATGCTCTATAAAGCGAATCAGTGGGGACAGCATGACAATGACTTTCAGACGACTGCGACTCACTGACATGCGCAGGAGAGTCGACCCCGTCCAGTTCAGAAATCATGTAGATTCCGTCGTATGTATCGAGCCAAAACAGGCACCGAGTTTCATGGCACGCATAGTAATATGACCATTGTATCCTCTTGTCAGGCGCTGGCATAATGTCTAGGACCAAGTCATAATTTGTCGAGGGAATGGTCAGTTGGTCCACAAGCAGAATGTTCTGCAGGTACAAATGGAAATGCTCGATTTCTTCCCTTAATTCCGGATTGTGCATGTCCGTGTCGGTAAACAACCTCTGCCACGGAGAGTTGATTCAGACTAGGGAAAGTGGATGTCGAGGTCATTGACGCACCCTCTCTCGATCGTAAAAATACAGTGCACCATCAGGATGTGTGGCTGGGATCCATGGAGCACAATCTTGCCTGTCCGACCCTTGGTCAGGAACGCCTGTCTCCGTGCTGTAGAGATCTCAATTGGAATCAGTCAGAACATTACAGTCACGACGTACTATGGAAATGCAGTGGTTAGTGGTGGTATATCGTACGGCTTTTGCTCGCGAGCTCTGTCAAGAGATGGAAACGGTGGTTCAACATGATGGTATAACTCGCTTACATCGTGATATCCTTCGTGTATCGTGGGACTTGATCAGAATGAATCAGCTGAAGAAAGCGACCTTCAGGTAGAAAGAAATCCGGTATGGAAGAAGCTGTTGGAGAAAGTGGAGGCGATCCGGGAGGTGACTCCTCTATGGAAGAGGCAGGGGACAAATGGATGGTGTCTATGGCAAGTGGCTCATCTGTCACTTGTCGTGGACCAGTCGTCGAAGAAGGGAGCGGAAGTGACTCTGTTGATGGGTTCACGACGTCCACATCCACCATCCAAGACTGGTTCCTGCGATGGTCATGCCCAGGTGGTGGGCTCAGCGGCTCGTGGGAATGAGAGGAGGCCGCCGAGGGCTGAATTACGGGACTGGCTCGGCCGCCACCACTGTGAACGGGAGAGGGTAGATTCGTTGTAACGATTCGAGGGGACCGATGGGGGGTAGGAGGACGGCTAGGAGGGCGGCTCGCAGGAGATGGTGACCTGGACAGCTGCTCTCTCGACCGTGATGGGTCTGGACCACGCCCGAACTGGCGATGAATCGCTTTGGGAAGTGATGGCTGGCCGACTGGGTCCCGTAGCGATTCGCGTGAGTTGGTCGTGATAATTGCCAACCTGTCGCTGGCGCGGCTCTGAATACTGGATATGCTCACGCTCGAAACGCTACCCTGAGTGGCAGGGTTTCCGCCGTACAAGAAATGGGTGGGATAGGGCGTATGGGCTAGAGGGTGATCGACAACGGAATGCCTGGTTGGGCTTGATGGCACTGGTGCTTCCGCCGTTGCCGATCGCGATTCGAAACGGTCGCCACTCGGATCGCTCGCCGATGCCGGAACGGTGCTTGCAGAAACCACGCATTCCTTCACAACAGCTGAACCATCCGACATCAAATAGGGCCCTCTCATCTTCCCAGGAGACGATGGCTCGGCGGATTTGGCGTTTTGAATCGTACCCGGCTTGCGGTGCCACATGCGGTGCCATCCGCACAACATGCGACGGAGGACTCGGAAGGCCATCAACACAGGCCAACGACTCAAGATGTTCTTCCCCGCAAGGCGACATATGCGCAGAAATTTGAGAAAGATCTCGAGTATGGAAGCCATCGCAGAAAAGAAAAAAATGACAGGGCAAGGAGACGCAAAGTTATCGTTGCGCCCTCTGGCTTTATGAGCGTCACACTGACTCGGAGTCACGAGTAGCCCTTGTACTTGACAGCGTCAACGCTCAAATCAATCTCCCAAGCCTCGCCAATATCAGATACCGCAAAGCGCAGCTGTCGAGGAATCGCTGACAGGATCACAGTCTCTCCAGTCGATCATGATGGTCCGTGGGACACGTCTCGACTGGCGTTCTTGTGCTATGGCACCGCCACATCGTCGAAGTGACTTCGAAGGCACCTCACATGGTATGATGACGGCCTTTTAAAGTGATGATGGTCATTGCCCTGCTTCCGGCCCAGTGGCGGGGTGAGATGGTACCGTCATAGCACTTTTGACCTTGACTTTGTGTAAGAAAGTATTTCCCCATCGCAGCCCTGCCGCACCATGACAGTTATAAACTTCGCGCATACGTGTTGCGTTGTTAAAGTCATCATCAATGTGATACCCATGTTTCGGCATACATCAACACATCTCCAAATAGAGAATCAAACCAAAGCATTATACACTACCCTGAGGGCCAGTCATTGAGCGTACGCCGCTGACACCACCTGGAGCCAGCCTCAGAGAGGTGAGGCAATCTCGGAGTAGTCCAACAAGACGAAGTATAACGCGTTTGACAAATCCTCGAGGCGAAAAGTGTTGCAGCGCACGGGCGATAGATGGTTTGAAGCCATCCAGCCAAACTTTCCCGTCGCTATTGACCTGCAAAACGGCCCAGATGCACCCTACGATGCAGGCGACTACACAGAGGGAAACGGACGATGTAAATACTCGGGTCCAGAAGTTCGAGAAAATCGAGCAAAAGAGCAACAGCGCAATGAAAAACGTCACCGTCCTGTCAGGGGATTTGGTAAACTCAATGCGGAAGTACGTCACGTCTTGAACGGGAAATGACATACGACCACATGAGGAATGCCCAAGGTAGGCTGAATATAATAGCCAGTGGTTCAAGACCAAGCATTCCCTGAGAGTACTCATAGAGATATTCCCACTGTCGAGGTGTCATCTCTGCACACATGTAAGATACCTCCGACCACTCACCGCTTCAGCTGGGTCTGCATCTTGTTTGGTACGGATGTGACGGACTAGGAGCATGCCAATGACAATACTTCCAATGCTAGCTTCTATCGAGAGCGAGCTGACGATCTGCGAAGAAGACGAGAAAATGATGACTTGGTGCACATTCTCCAAATTGCCACCATTGAAGTTGGAAAGTACCACGCCAGGTACGGCTAGAAATCCTACGTTGACTGTCAGCATTACTGCCGACTGCGGTATGTAAGTGTTAAAAACTCCAATGACTGCGAACCGTAAAACAATACCCAAAGTATTATATCACTCCATTCGGTTAGCTGCTTGGTCACAAAGCTCTTCCAAACCGCTTCGATGATAAGATCGTCCGTCCACAAATTCTCCATTTCATGCAGATGAACTTCGGGGCCGAGGAAAAGTAACGGCGACAGCAACGTGATAAGTATGGATCTTTCATGCTTTGGTTTCTCGTACACAGATTGACCCCTGATGAGCCGTGCATGCTTCTGGCCATGAAAGTGTAGGAACCTCCAATGGGCTGAACATGCACACAAGTTGATTAACAAAATCACCTGTGACCAAAGCTGAGCCGGATTTACCAAACACTGACAGAAGACGAGCTGAAAATGAGAATGAATGAGGATTGAAATAGGTATATGTACTATGTGCTCACTAGTCCCGGCAGTGTAGTGTTCTACACCGCTTGTTGCTTCTGAGATAAAAAGTGAGTGCCATCCCTCCAAATTACACAATATGTACCTTTCGCTTTCTGTACAAGCTCAATCATCTTCTGCATTGTAGCGTTATCGTACGGAAAGGTCGAAGATTTTGAGGTTATGAGGTCTATGGCATCGATATCGGCATCTTTCATGAGAGTCCATGTCTCGGGCAGATGGGCTCACCGATGCAACCATGTGTTAAAATGCCCATGAGTTCATCATAGACATGTTGAGGAAGACCGCGGCCTTCAAAATTTTTTGGGAAGAGCATCCAATGGTTCCTGTACGACAACATCAACGACTGGGATACCAATACAAAGGATGGCTGATATACCAATACAGAGATTCTAGACGATGCTCTATGTACTAAGTAAGTTGGAACAGTACGAGAGAGTTAACTGTGACTCACTGACATGAGCAGGAGACTCGACGCCATCCAGTTCAGAAGTCATGAAGATTTTATCGTATGTTTTCAGCCAAAACAGGCACCGAGTGTCATGGCATGCATAGTAATATGACCATTTTATCCTCGTGTCACGCGTTGGCGTAATGTCTAGGACCAAGTCATAATTTGTTGAAGGAATAGTCAATTGTTCCACACGCAGAATATTCTGCAGGTACGAATAGAAATGCTCGATTTCTTCCCTTAATTCCGGATTGTGCATGTCCGTGTCGGTAAACAACCTCTGCAATAGAGAGTTCATTGAAACTAGGGAAAGCGGGTACAGAGGTCATTGGCGCACCCTCTCTTGATCGTAAAAATACAGTGCACCATCCGGGTGTGTGGCTGGGATCCAATCTTGCCTGTCCGACGCTTGGTCAGGATCGTCTGTTTCCATGAAGCTGTGGAGATCTCAATTGAAATCAGTGATAACATTGAACTGGCGACATACTATGGGAATGTAGTCGTCAAGTGTATGGCTTTTGCTCGCGAGTTCTGTCAACAGATCGAAATGATGTTTCAACATGATGGCATAACCCACTTACATCGTGATGCCCTTCGTGTATCGTGGGAGCTGGTCAGAATGAAACGGTTTAAGAAAGCGAGCTTCAGGTAAGTAGAAATCCGAGAAAGAGGCCGTTGGAGAAAGTGGAGGCGATCCAGGAGATGGTGCTTCCTCTAAGGGAGAGACAGGTGGAAAATGGATGGCGTCTATGGCAAGTGGCTCATCTGTCAATTGTTGTGGACCATCCGCCAAAAAAGAGAGTGGAAGTGACTGTGTTGATGGGTTTTGGACTTCGATGTCCACAAACAACATCTGGCTCATGCGACGTTCATGCCCAGATGGTGAGCTCAGCAGTTCGTGAGAATGAGAGGAGGTCGGGGAGGGCTGAATTATGGGGCTCTCTAGGGCACCATCATTAAAAGCGGGAGAGGGTAGATTCGTCGTAACGATTTCGAGTCGAGGGGACCGATGGGGGGTAGGAGGGCGGCTCGCCGGCCTGGACAGTCGTTCCCTCGACCGCGATGGGTCTGGACCACGCCCAAACTGACGATGAATCGCTCTGGGAAGTCGTGATGGCTGGCTGACTTGGCCCCCGAATGAGCTGGTCGTGATAATGACAACCTGTCGCTGGCGCGGCTCTGAAAGCTCGATACGCTCCGGTTGGAAGAAGTGCTACGCTGAGTAGCAGGGTTTCTGTACAGCGAATGATAAGACGTATGCGCCCCAGAGGATGATCGACGACGGAATCGACGGAATACCTGGTTGGGCTCGATGGTGCCGCTTCCGCCGTTGCCGATCGCAATTCGAAACGGACGCCACTCGGATCTCTCCCCGATGCGGGAACAGTGCTCGCAGAAACCACGCATTCCTTCACAGCAGCTGAACCATCCGACACCGAATACCGCCCTTTCATATTTCCAGGAGACGATGACTCGGCGGATTTGGTGTTTTGAAACGTACCCGGTTTGCGGTGCCATTCGCACAACATGCGACGGAGGAAGGTTATTAACACGGACCAACGACTCAAGATGTTCTTCCCCGCAAGGCGACATATGCGCAGAAACTTGAGAAGGATCTTGAGTATGGAAGCCATCGCAGAAAAGAAATCTTGATAGGGCAAGGAGACGCAAAGTTATCGTTGCGCCCTCTGGCTTGATGAGCGCCACACCGACTCGGAGTCACTTTCAGGTCAGGCGCTTTCTTTCGAGTAACCTTTGCTCTCGACAGTGTCAACACTTAAATCCTCGCATCAATCTCCCAAGCCTCTTCAAGTTCAGATACCGCAAAGCACAGCTGTCGAGGAATCGCTGACAGGATCTCAGTCTCTCCAGTCGATCATGATTGTCCGTGGGACATGTCTCGACTGGCGTTCTTCTCATAATGGTACGGCCACATCGTCGAAGTGACTTCGAAGGCACCTCATGGTATGATGACGGCCTTTTAAAGTAACGAATGGTCATTGCCCTGCTTCCGGGCAAGTGGCGGGTGTGAGGTGGTATCGTGATAGCACTTTTGGACCCTGACTATGTGTAGGATAGGATTTCCCCATCTCAGTCTTGCAGCAGCAGTTTGACACGACATGCATGGCTCTTTCCAAGTGATCCAAGAAATAATGACTTGTCCAGTAGTCAACCCTACGTCATTGTCGAGCATTCCTCTCTTAGTCATGGTGAGTTCAGTACTCATAATAGGTCTAATGATGGGTAAGATTTTGCTGGACTGTTGAAACGATACATTTTCTCTGGACCTCATAGTTTTGTAAAACCATTGATACATGACGTCACTTGTAGAAATCTGATTCAAATATGTAGAACATCTCCGTACAACAAAGCACGCAGCGTGTACAGAAACGTGAGGCGTTACACTCCATCCGCCCCTTCCCCCTGGTGGCCAGCAGCCAAGTGTCTACTGTGGACACTTTCCGGAGCACCACAGATGGGAAAGTAGCTGACTGCATCCAGCGCAAATTGCTTGATGTGCTTGAGAATATCACGGCATGTACGTCCCAATACCACCTTACTGTCGTGCCACACACCACCGTCTTCCTTACTTGATTCCCAAGCGGTTCGGATGCACCAGATGACGAGAAGAAACGTAAGAAACGACGTGATCGAAAGGAAGGCGTATGTGGAGGTATTTGAGATGTAGAAGCAGAAGAGCATTAGCGCAATGAAAAAGATCACCATCCTATTCCGCAGGGTTTTCATAAACATGAGTCGAGAGCAAACATTTGCGAGGCAACACAGAAGACGTACGACCACATAAGCAACGCCCACGGGAGACTAAATATAATAGCCATTGGCTCAAGACCGAAGATCCTGTGGGAATTCTGGGATAGATATGTCGACTGTGCCAAATATTACCTCGGCAGACACGCCAGATGCTACCGCCTAGTACTCACCGCGCCTGCGGGGTCTTCTTTTTGCTTGGTACGGTTGTGACGGAGTAGGAGTAGACCAACCACTATGCTTCCTATACTAGCTTCTACCGAGATAGAGCTTGCAATCTGTGAAGGAGATGTGAAAATGACCACTTGGCTCGCGCTCGTCAAGGTGCTTCCGCTAAGATTGGAAAGGACTACGCCAGGGATAGCAAGGAAGCCCACGTTGGCGGTAAGCATCACGGTCGACTAGGAAGTAATCACATGAGACCGAAAGCACCACGTCAGCTTGCACAAGATATTAACGTACCCAGAGGATGACATCTTCCCATTCTCCCAATAACTTGGTCATGAAGTTCTTCCAAACTGTTTCAATAATGACGTCATCCGTCCACATTTTCTCCACTTCCTGTAGATGAACTTCGGGTGCCAGGAAAAGCAGTGGCGACAGCAGTGTGATAAGTATGGTCCTCTCGCGTTTTGGTTTGTCATACACTGTCAAGTCCCGTACGAGCCGTGCATGCTTCTGGCCGTGAAAGTGTAGAAACCTCCAATGTGCTGAACAAAATGTGTAGGGTGATTAATGCGAATCATCTGGGACAGAATCTTACCAAAAAAAGACAGAAGACGAGCTGCGAATGAGCATTGGTCAGTTATGAGAGAGGAGAGTACTATGTATCATGTACTCACTAGTCCCGGCGGTGTAGTATTCCACACCCCCCCTTGACTCTGAGTTAGAAGTCAGAGTGCCTTCGCCCCTTATTGCACGATAACGTACCTTTAGCTGTCCGTACAAGCGCAATCATTTTTTGCATTGTATCATCGTCATATGGAAAAGTTGAAGACTTCGAGGTCAGCATATCTATGATCGGTTAACCCATGAGAGTACAAGCCCTGGGCAGATCAACTCACCTACACATCCATGGGTCAAAATTCCCATGAGTTCATCATAGACACGTCGTGGAAGACGGCGTCCTTTGAAAACGGCTGGAAAGAGGGACCAATGGTTCCTAGAGGACAATGTAGATGTCTGGAAAACAACCCAGAAGACGGCTGACGCACCAATACAGATCTTCCAGACGATGCCCTATGATCCAAATGAGTGAGAGCAAGTGGCAGGTTGTAGATGACTGAAACTCACTGATATGAGCAGGAGATTCGACCCCATCCAGTTCAGAAATCATGAAGTTTCCGTCGTATTTTTCGAGCCAAAACAGGCACCGAGTTTCATGGCATGCGTAGTAATACGACCATTGTACCTTCTCATGCACCGTAGGCATAATGTCTAGGACCAAATCATAATTCCCTGATGGGATCGTCAATTGATCCACACGCAAAACTTTCTGCAGATACGAATAGAAATCCTCTATTTCTTCCTTTAATGTCGGATTGTGCATGTCTGTGTCAGTAAATATCCTCTGCAATGATGGCTTAATTGCGGAAAGTGGGTTTCAACGTCACTGACGCACCCTCTCCGGATCGTAAAAATACAGGCCACCATCCGGATGAGTAGCCGGGATCCAGGGACTACAATCTTGTCCGCCCGGCGAGGAAGGGTCAGGAACGTCTGTCTCCGAGAAGCTGTGGAGATCCTTTTTATTAGACCTAATAATGTGACAGTTACGACATACTATGGGAATGTTCTCGTCAAAGGTTCTATATCGCATGGTTTTTGGTCGCGAGCTCTGTCAACAGGTGTAAACGGCGGGTTGGTATGATGATATAACCCACTTACATCGTGTTGTCCTTCGTGTATCGTGGAACTTGTTCAGCATGAATCAGTTGAATGATGCGTCCTTCAGGTATGATGAATTCTGATATCGAGGATGAAGAAGAAAGAGTGGTGTCCATGGCAAGTGGTTCCTCGGTCAATTGTCGTGGATTAGTCCGAGTTGGTGAAGAAGCGATTGGAAGCGATTCTGTTGATGGGTTCTGGACGTCCACAACTACGATTGAGGACTGTTTCCTGCGGTTTTCATGCCCAGGTGGTGGGCCCAGCGGCTCGTGGGCATGGGAGGGGGACACGGAGGGCTGAATTATGGGACTGCGTCTCCCGCCATCTGCATGAAACACCTGAGAAGGGGGTAGATCCGTCGCAACGATTCGAGGGGACGGGCGCGGGGTAGGAGGGCGGCTCGCAGGAGATGGTGGCCTCGACAGTCGCTCTCTCGACCGTGAAGCGTCAGGACCACGCCCGAACTGGCGGTGAACCGCTTTGGGAAGATGCGCTGATGGCTGACCCACTGGGTCCCGGATCGATTTGCCTGAGTTGGCCGTGATAATTGACAGCCTGTCACTGGCGCGGCTCTGAATGCTCGATACGCTCAGGTTCGAAGTGCTACCCTCAGCAGGGTTTCCACCGTGCAAGAATTGAGTGGAATAGGGTGCATGCGGAGGGTGATCGACGGAATGCCTGGTCGGGCCTGATGTCGAAGGCGCTGCCGCTGCTGCCGCGACTGATCGCGATTCGAAACGGTCGCCACTGTCACGGCGGAAGGTCGGATCGCTCGCCGATGCCGGAACAAAGCTGGCAGAAACGAATCCTTTCACAATAGCTGAAGAGGGCCCTGCCATGGTGCCAGATATCGATGGCTCAGCCGGTTTGGAGGTTTGAGACGTACCCGGCTTGCGGTGCCACCATTCGCTCAACCTGCGACTGAGGCAGGTCAGCAACACGGGCCAACGATTCAAGGTACGCCAGAATATACGCCCTGCAAGGCGACATATGCGCAGAAATTTGAGAAGGAGCTCGAGTGTGGTGACCATGATAGGAAGGGAGAATTGACAAGACAAGAGATGCAAAGTAATCATAGCGCTGTCTTCCCCCTCATCACCGCCACCTTGACAGGCGCCACCAAGTAGCCCTCTTACTCGACAATGTTAATAGCCATTCCTTCTCATAAAGCTGTTGAGCTTGAAAAGCCTCGCACTGACCCACCAAGATCTATACCAGACAGCGCGGCTGTTGAAACAATTGCCAGGGAACACTGGTAGGATTCCAGGCTGGCCCGTAGGTAGTCAGTGGGATACCTCTCGACTGCCGTTCTTGCACTTCTCTGGTGCTGGTGCCGCTATTCCACGTCGTTGAAGGGAATTCGAAGACACTGCTTGTGGAGCGAAGGTCGTCTGAAGTGAAGTATAGTTGATACCTTCCTCGCGATTGGTGGCGTGGTGTCGTGGCACTGATGGCCCTGTTAACATTAGTCTGTAGAATTTATCTATCGCCAACCATCTCAGTCACGCAACTTGAATCAAAAATTCAGACGTCGAGTAGCCCTCCTGTTCGATGCATGAGTTGAAGTGTTCTTGTATGGGTCAAGAGCAAGACTCACTCATCAATGGGTTCCTCCAGGTATTTTGACTTCGGATGCAAGCCGTATCTCATGTGAACGCTTGACTCATCGTGCGATTTCTGGATTGGGTGCGCGACGATATTTTGATTATTCAGAGTGCTCGCTGAAGGGTTGTTTCCCAGTCTCGGCTGTCGGTCGGTACGACTGATGATTAGGAATGCTGTCAGTTCAGTATCAGTGCCAAGCACATGTCAACGACAAGTCCGTTGGAAAGGATTAGGAGTGAGGTTCCAGTGACTTGAGCTCGGGCAAGGACTGTCCAGATATCGCAATTTAGTCCTCCTCTTCAATCATATCTCCGACATTGATTTCCGACCATCGAATACAGCCCTCAAACTCATCCTTGCCCGATAGCAAACCTACCGGAACTATCCTAGGTTGAAGGAATAAGGTGGCACGACCCATACTCACAGTTCCCTCACGTTGTTTGGAAGATCTATACTTAGGGCAGGAGCTCGTCAGGAACAACGATGTGTTGCAGTCATTATGTTGTATGTCGTATCGTCTTTTTCTCCTGATGATAGAAGCGGTTGTCTCCCCGCCCATTCTACAGTTCGAACAAAGTCACCCCACAAGACTGGCAACGATGACTCTCCACCATTGTCAGAAACAATGCGTGAAACCCTGACATGACATGAGCATCCCAGTCACGGCAAATTGCGAACAAGTCATTGTGTGGTTGTGTGCGTTGACCAGTGCCAGTGTCTCCAAGTACCACACCACACAAATCCACAAACCCGGTGGTATCTCCACAATTGCAGCCTCAACAATGCAAGACGAGATTACTCAATTTTAGCCAATCGGACATGCCAGGAGTTCCAATCCGCCGTCCCATCTAAGACGACAGGCGTCATCCCTAATCCCCATCCAACCTTCTCTCCACGGAGAAACTTTGCCCGCTTCGATCATGTCTTACAACCTTCGTCCGAATACAAACAGCCGCAGGGCACGGCAAACGAGTGCCCACGGCGACGCATCTCGGGCGGGACGATTACCCAGCGTTCCGGCGACATCCAGCGAAAGAGGTGAGGACGTCGTCGACCTCTCCTTTGACCACGGTTAGTCACTCACTGGCACCCCCAGCGCGCAGTTGCTTAACAGGCCAAATACACGGCGGCGCGGGCCCCAGAACCATGATCACAGACACCTCTGATATAGATTCGGAATCGGGACACGCGTCCTCGGGCACACAGTGCCATGGACGGTCTAACATGAAACAAGAGCGACGGCCAAGGCAGCGGGCAAATAGGGGAGAAGGCGGCATCGCCTCTGCTTGTCATGAAGACGGCGCGACATTAAGAAGCGTGGGAGCCGCGGAGCTGCACGAGTTGACTTTCAAGGCCACTCACCTGGACGACGAAAAGCTCTGGGAGGCAGAGCTGGAAGCCGAGGTCGAGAGCATCCATGAGTACTACAGCCGACAGGAGGAGGTCCTAAAGGAGGCAGCTGTGCGACTCAGGCGAACGTTCGCGGAGAAGCTGGCCATGATGCAGGCGGAGGACTACGTGATTGACAACGGGTGGGAGGTCAATTCTGATTACTTACCCACTGAGGTGGATCAGGATGAGATTGAACAAAGGTGAGGGCTATCCCATGATTCACAAGCTGGGGCTTTCATTCACCACCTCAGGCGGTGAGTGATTGACAAATGACGGTAAGAGAGGAGAACAGCTTCCATCTAGTGTGGAACGGCAGAAAGTTTTTATCGGTAATTGGGTTTGGTCATGCCTTGGAATTTGTCATATTTCGTCGCAATTATGATCTCCGTCACGGTCTTGACCTTACCACTGCCACTGATCCTAGTGATCATGCAATTGATCATGTTTTCATTGTGCTCCAGTTGTTATTTCGATGCTTGATAAAGGATTCAATCTATTGCTCGCTTAGTGATAAGGCAAGATGTATCGTTTTGATCTCTGGAATGATGACGCGCAGGAAATACCTGCAGGACATCATTCCAGAGCATCGATGCATCGTCTGAACCAATCTCCGTTCTCATATCGTCGATATCGGCTCTACAGCGTTGTGATCGGATAAGATTGCTGGTCCACCTAGTAGGCCACTTGCACATGATTCTAGATAAAGGATTCTCAGAGTGGTGACTGCTTAGAGTCATGTAGACCTGCCAGAAAGATTAGAGAGCAAGTATAGTAAAAGGTTGATGAAACCGTGGGACCAGACAAAAACCGGAAATGAGTGACGTTTTACCGTGACAGCATTATATTGCACCAGTGGTTGTCCCTGGCCGTGGGGGACCCCCTCGTTTCACTAAATTGTCCGGCTGCTTCCTTTTCACGAGTCTTACATGCTGAGCCTTGAGGCTGCTTGACCTAGGCTAAAGTCATGACGGCGCCCATGCAGTGCGTATCCTGTAATTCACGGAAGCCGATAAGTCCACCACTTATTTTATTTGGTTCGTATCAGTACATAGTTTGACGTGGAGCTGCATGGGAGCAAAAGCCTAAAGAAACAGATTCTGATACACATGAACATACAACAAACCATCTTCGAGATCCATAAGAAGACATTAAACACCGACACGATCATGAGAGCCTGTCGATGCGCATACATTGCCGACATCATCTGAAGCGTGAGAGCGGAGACGATGACGGATTGATCGAACGGCACAGAATGCGGAAGATCGGATGTCTTGTACCGCACGGGCGATAGATGGTTGAAAGCCATCCCGCCACATTCTTCCATCATTGCTGGATTTCCAAGTGATCCAGATGCAACCTATGGTGAGCGTGACCACAAGGACCGACATCAACGCAACAAATGTTCGTGCCCAGGAATTCGAGAAAGCGAAGAAAGAAAGGAATAGCGCAGTGGAGAACGTCCCCATCCTGTGGAGGAGAGTAGCCGGGTTAGATGAATATTAACAGGTGAAAATAATAATTTCCTGGGCAGGAGATGACTTACGACCACACGAGAAATGCCCAAGGTAGACTGAAGATAATAGCCATTGGTTCAAGGCCGAAAATGCTATGAGAAATGTTGTAGAGGTATGTCGACTATCCAAACGGCTCGTCTGAATATGTCGGATGCGAGTTTGACTGTTCACTCACCGCCTCTGATGGGTCCAGTGCTTGTTTGGTGCGGTTATAACGGACCAGGAGCATGCCAATCACAATGCTTCCTGAGCTGGCCGCAACAGAGAAGGAACTGGCAATCTGGGAAGAAGACGGAAGTATGCCGACTTGGTGCACTTTCTCCAAAGTGCCACCATCAATGGTAGAAGACATCACGCCAGAGATGGCGAGAAATCCCACGTTGGCTGCCAGCATCACTGTCGACTGGGGTACACGTGAGCTTCAGGAACTCTGGTAATGGCCCAACATGAAACAGTACCCAAAGCGTTATGTCAATCCATTCCGTCAACAGCTTGGTCATGAAGCCCTTCCAAGCTGGCTCGATAATGACTTCATCTGTCCACAGTTTCTCCGAATCCCGTAAATAAAGTTCGGGGGCCAACAAGAGCAGCGGCGACATCAGTGTAATAAGTATTGACCTTTCACGGTTTGATTTGTCATACACAGATTGGTCCCTGATGAGCCGTGCATGTCTTTGTCCGTGGAAATACAGGAATCTCCAATGTGCTAAACACGTCCATAAGTCCATAATTTGAGTTATCTGGGTCACTTGCCAAGACGCGCTTACCAAAGAAAGAAAGAAGACGCGCTGAGAACGATACTTGGTGAGAAGTATTGAAACCAGAGTGTGTTATATGTTCTCACTCGTTCCAGCAACATAGTATGCTTCACCGCCCTTTGCATCTGGGTTACAAAGTCAGAACCCTTATCTCCTTCGCAGCATGCCAACGTACTTTTAGCGCTTTGTACAAATCCGATCATCTTCTGCATTGTATCATCGTCGTACGGTAAAGTCGAAGACCTCGATGTCAATACATCTATGGTATAATGATACGTCATGTAAACACAGCGCCAGAGCAATGGGCTCACCGATGCAACCGTGTGATAAGATCCCTATAAGCTCGTCATAAGCCTCGGGTGGAAGACGACGATTATCGAAAATGGCCGGATAAAGTGACCAGTGAGTCCTATCAAAACTATTGAGTACGAGCGCTTAGGACACCAGACCGGCTCGAAGTAGCCGACACACCAATAAAGTGACTCTAAACGATGCCCTGCGCGCAACATTAATGGAAACAAAGGGAAGACCAAACATGAAAAGTGTGACGCACTGACATGCGCCGGAGACTTGACGCCATATAGTTCAGATATCATGTAACTTGCGTCGTAGGTTTCAAGCCAGAACAAGCATCGTGTCTCGTGGCAAGCATAGTAATAAGACCATGATATCCGCTGGTCTTCAGTGGCCATAACGTCTAGTACCAAGTCATAGTCCTCTGAGGGGATGGATAACTGATCTACACGTAGGATCTGCTGCAAGTAGTGATAGAAATCTTCCATTTCATCTCTTAGCGTTGGGTTGTGCATGTCGGTGTCAGTAAACAATCTCTTCAATCTGATATTAGTCGTGACTGGGGACGCGCGAGGTCACCGACACACGCACTCTCTCTCGATCATAAAAATAGAGGGCGCCATCCGGGTGGGTCGCCGCTATCCATGGGCTACAATCCTGCTTGAAAAAGCCTTGCTCAGGATTGCTCAACTCCGGGAAACTGGAGAGCGCTCTCAGGACCGAATGATATCATTTGGCCTACAACATACTATGGAAACACGGTGGTTAGAGGTTCCACATGGTAAGGTATTTCCTCGCGGGGTCTGCTAACAGATGTGAAGGTATAATAATACCGTAGTGATGTTCCACGTACATTGTAACATTCCTAGTGTATCGTGGAACTTGATCAGAATTGATGAGCTGTACAATGCGACCGTCAGGCAAGAAGTAGTCGATGGAAGAAATCGAAGGAGAAAGCTGAGACGGTTTGTCATGTCCTTCTTCGGCGACAGAAACAGGGGACAAGCGAGTAGTTACAGTGTCAATGGCGAACGGCTCGTCCGTCAATGGCGGGGGATTGATCGAGGAAGAGAGTGGGAGTGATTCCGTCGATGGGTTTTGGATAACGATACTTGTCAAAGATTGTCTCCTGCGATTTTCATACATAGGCGGCAAGTTTCGTGGCTCGTGCGAATAGGAGGGCGGCGAAGGCTGATTTACGGGACTGAATCTGCCATCACCATGAGCGGGAGAGGTTAAAATGATTTCAAGGCGAGGATTGGCTGTGTGGGTGCGGGTCATCGGGGAAGATGGCCTGGACAGTTGCTCACTTGAGCATGATGACTCTGGGCAACTCCAGAACTGTCGATGAATCGTTCCGGGCGTACGAGATGGCTGGCCAACTGGGTCGTGTATCAATTCTGGTGATGTAGTAATGATTGAAAGCCTGTCACTGGCCCGGCTCCGAATGCTCAGGTTCCCGGAGCTACGCCAAGTGAGGTTTCGTCCTTCGAACTGGGTCGGCGCATTAGGTACAAGAGGATCATCGGCCGAAAGGATTGAAGGAGTGAGAGCAGTTTGAGCGACAATTGCCTGCTGTCCTTGTGCAAGTTCGTGGAGAGTCACGTGGCTTGCCATCGTTGGAACATTGCTGCCAGAGATCAGGACGGCTGAACCAGAGAGGGAATTTGAGCTCGTCCTGGCTCCGAAAAATGGTGGTCTAGCTGGTTTGTGGGCCCGAAACGTACCCGGCTTTCCAAGAAAAATACCCCAACATGCTCTGAACCTGCGACCTAGGAAGGCTAAGAACGATTGAATGTGACCCCGCGCGAAGGGAAATGTGCGCAGAAATTTAAAGACGGGGAATATGACGGTCATCCTAGGAAAAGGAGCATCCTCATAAAAGAGCGGACGGCAGTTAAATGGATGTCAGTCGCCACAGCCCTGCGCGCCTTCAATGTAAGCGCCTTGGTGTCCAGCAAGGCCAACAGAAAATGCCTCGCTATCGAATTGCTAGTTGGTCTCGCAAGTTCCGCGTGAGGTTAAGATTATAATGATGGGCTAGTAGCCGCAGCGTAAAGTCATCAACCGCCCACTTGGCAATGTTCTATTCTCTGGGACCAACTACAACGCTTTTCGCTGTTGTAGATCATTTGTGATTGTTTGTCGCTGTGTTTTCAATTAAACCGAAACCGAGATGCAAATACATCGCCTTCTGACAATCCAGGCCTCGTTTTTTTTAATGAGGGATCCCTCTCTCTGCCCACCGCTTACAAAACATTGCAACTAGGTCCATCAACAAATGCTACAAGTGGTTGGCCCGATGCAACTTGAGCTCTAGTCACTGTCTTAGTGATGGAACCGCTGCAACGTCAAATGACTGCGCTCTAGTGCAATGAGGCCCACGATGAATGAACTATGAAATACAGTTAATGACCTTCTCCGGGCCAGTGGCGTCTTCAGGTGGCGCTGTGACTGCCATATTGACATTGACATCGCCGTTCGTCTCCGTCACACAACTTGCACACAACTTGAACTGGAGTCGAGAGCTCTCCGTCGAGCAACTTTGTTGCGGTAATTGAAGGGAATAAAGTGTCCTTGTGTGGGGCAGGGGCGAGACTCATGCCCGTCAGCAGTACCCTTGGCATCGGTTAACGATGCAGAACCAGCTGTGTCGACAGCCCGCTTCAGAGGGCAGATGACCCAACCCCGGAACTAGCTGAAAGTTGAAAGACGATTCACAATGTACATCCACTGCCAACCATGAACTCTCATCAAACAGTACTTATCGTTTGCGAGCTCAATACTAGTGATTGGGTCTCATGAAGGATGAGGATGTGTTGCTAGTCGTGTCGTATCTGTTTGTAGCTTTGTTCGGCATGATACGCCCCGTTGTCTAACACCAGACCGCCATGACAGTTGTAAACTTTGCGCATACGTGTTGCGTTGTTGAAGTAATCATACATAACAGAATGTGATATCAACACATCTCCGAATAGAGAATCAAACCATAAGCATTATACACTACCCTGAGAGCCCGTCGATGAGCGCACGCTGCCGACATCACCTGGAGCCAGAGAGGTGAGACAATCTCGGAGTGGTCCAACAGTACGAAGTATAAGAAAATTAACGCGTCTGACAAATCCTCGAGGCGAAAAGTGTTGCAGCGCACGGGCGATAGATGGTTTGAAGCCATCCAGCCAAACTTTCCCGTCGCTATTGACCTGCAAAACGGCCCAGATGCACCCTACGATGCAGGCGACTACACAGAGCGAAACGAACGATGTAGATACCCGGGTCCAGAAATTCGAGAAAACTGAGCAAAAGAGCAACAGCGCAATGAAAAACGTCACTGTCCTGTCAGGGGATTTGGTAAAATCAATGCGGAAGTACGTCGCGTCTTAAACGGGAAATGACATACGACCACATGAGGAATGCCCACGGTAGGCTGAAGATAATAGCCAGTGGTTCAAGACCAAGCATTCCCTGAGAGTGGTCCTGGAGATATATACACTGTCGAGGTGTCACCTCTGCACACACATAAGATACCACCGACAACTCACCGCTTCAGCTGGGTCTGCATCTTGTTTGGTACGGATGTGACGGACTAGGAGCATGCCAATGACAATACTTCCAATGCTAGCTTGTATTGAGAGCGAGCTGACGATCTGAGAAGAGGACGGGAAAATGACAACTTGGTGCACATTCTCCAAATTACCGCCGTTAAAGTTAGAAAGTACCACGCCAGGTATGGCGAGAAATCCCACGTTGACTGACAGCATCACTGTTGACTGGGGTATGTAAGCGTTAAGAACTCTAGTGACTGCGGGTGGTAAAACAATACCCAAAGTATTATATCACTCCATTCGGTTAGCTGCTTGGTCACAAAGCTCTTCCAAACTGCTTCGATGATAAGATCGTCCGTCCACAAATTCTCCATTTCATGCAGATGAACTTCGGGGCCGAGGAAAAGTAACGGCGACAGCAACGTGATAAGTATGGATCTTTCATGCTTTGGTTTCTCGTACACAGATTGGCCCCTGATGAGCCGTGCATGCTGCTGGCCATGGAAGTGTAGGAACCTCCAATGGGCTGAACATGCACACAAGTTGATTAACAAAATCACCTGTGACCAAAGCTGAGCCGGATTTACCAAACAATGCCAGAAGACGAGCTGAGAATGAGAATGAGTGAGTATTGAAATAGGTATATGTACTATGTGCTCACTAGTCCCGGCAGTGTAGTGTTCTACACCACTTGTTGCTTCTGAGCTAAAAAGTGAGTGCCATCCCTCCAAATTACACAATATGTACCTTTCGCTTTCTGTACAAGCTCAATCATCTTCTGCATTGTAGCGTCATCAAACGGGAAAGTCGAAGACTTTGAGGTCATGATATCTATGGCATCGATATTGGCATCTTTCATGAGAGTCCATGTCTCGGGCAGATGGGCTCACCGATGCAACCATGTGTTAAAATGCCCATGAGTTCATCATAGACATATTGAGGAAGACCGCGGCCTTCAAAATGTTTTGGGAAGAGCGACCAATGGTACCTGTAAGACAACATCAACAACTGGGATACCAATCCAGAAGATGGCTAATATACCAATACAGGGCTTCCAGTCGATGCTCTATGAACCAAATCAGTCGGAACAGTACGAGAGAGTAACTTGCAGATGACTGCGACTCACTGACATGAGCAGGAGACTCGACCCCATCCAGTTCAGAAGTCATGAAGATTCCGTCGTATTGATCGAGCCAAAACAGGCACCGACTGTCATGGCATGCATAGTAATATGACCACTGTATCCTCATGTCACCCGTTGGCTCAATGTCTAGGACCAAGTCATAATTTGTTGAAGGAATAGTCAATTGTCCCACACGCAGAATATTCTGTAGGTACAGATAGAAATCCTCCATTTCTTCCTTTAATTCAGGATTGTGCATGTCCGTTTCAGTAAACAACCTCTGTCATGGCGAGTTAATTGAAACTAGGGAGAGCGGTTGTTAAGTTCATTGACGCACCCTTTCTGGATCGAAAAAATACAGGGCACCATCGGGATTGGTGGCGGGAATCCAGGGATTACAATCTTGCCTGCCCAAGGCATGATCAGGAACGCTTGTCTCCACGAAGCTGTGGAGATTTCAATTGAAATCCAGTAATAACATTGAGCTGGCGACATACTATGGGAAGGTAGTCGTCAAGGGATTTATATCGTATGGTTTTTGCTCGCGAGCTCTGTCAACGAATCTAAACGGTGTTTCAATATGATGGCATAACCCACTTACATCGTGATGCCCTTCCCGTATCGTGGGATCTGCTCAGAATGAATCATTTGAAGAAAGCAACCTTCAGGTAAATAGAAATCCGATATCGCGATGGGAGAAGTTGTTGGAGAAAGTGGAGGCGATCCGGGAGGTAAATCCTGTGCGATAGAGACAGGAGATGAATGGGTGGTGTCTATCGCGAGCGACTCAACTCCATGAGATGGAGAGAGTAGATTCGTTGTAAAATGTTCGAGATGAGAGGGCTGGAGTGCCCTGTGGGGGTGACTAGCCGGAGACGGTGGCCTGGACAAATGCTCTGTTATCCGCCCTGGGCTTGAGCCTTGGCGATGAATCGCGTTCGGAAGCTGTGATGGCTGGCCGACAGGCAAACGTGAGTTTGTTGTGATAATCGATAACCTGTCACTTGCACGGCTGGCAAGGCTTCCTCCGTCCACGGAATGGGTCGGATAAGGAGTACGCGATGGTTGATCGACGGAATCTCTGGTGGCTGGGGTCGCCGACGATGGTGCCGCATTGAAACCCCCGAAGCTCGGATCGCTCGCCGATGCCGGAATGGTGCTTGCAGAAACAACGTCACGGTATTCCTTCAAAACAGGTGTGCCACTCGACGCTGAATCAGAGCTTCCCATGTCACGGCTGCCAATCATCGATGGCCCCGCCGGTTTGCCAGTAAGGTTTCCAAAAGTATCTGATTTAGCGTGCCACGTCCGTCGCCAGTCGCTCAGCCTTCGACCGAGGTTGACGGCCATCCACAGTACCCAACGACCCAAGATACGTCTGAAGTTGTCCCTTGCAAAGCGAAATATGCGCAGCAGTTTGAGAAATATGGAGGCCATCCTAGGAAAGGAGAACTGACAGAGCAACTAGGCGTAACGCCGTCATGGCGCTCACCGTTAGCACGGGCGCCTCATTTTCCTCGACAGCGCTTACGGCACATTCCTGATCAAGCTGTTAAGACTCGCGAGCGATGCAGTGCTATCAGACAACGGCCAGAGAACGCTGGCAGAATCCCAGCTCACCAATGGTCCGTACCTTACCACCCCTCTTGACTAACGTCGTTGTCTTTTTCGTGTGGCGTTGCTGCTGTCAAGTCGAAGTGACTTTACTTCTTGGATGGAGCATTTTCCAGGATGAGGGTCGTCTAATTAGTCAATGACTTGCTCTCCCAACCTCGTGCGTATATCCTAAAGCGGGTCCTGTGTTTGTCGGGTTTGAATTTCGCGTAAGCTTACTTAAACTCATCATCGACTACCGCAGTACGAAAGTTGGGTCAAAAACTCAATTTACTATTCAAGCGTTGAAGAACCGTGCTCATTGCACGAGCTGAAGTGTTGTCTCTGTGGACAACTCATACTCGTTGGCAGTTCCGTCAGAGTCGATAAACGACGCTGAACCAGCCATACTTGCACTCGGCTACAGAACTTGAAGGTACGAAGTTCAAGGCATCCCATTCTTCTGTTCTGGTGCATTTTATGGGGAGTTCATATGGCTCGCGCACCTTCAGAGACTTCACATATCAGTATGGATAGCCTCGTAATGGACGATTTGTTCGCTCAGACCGCTTATACTAACAACGCGTACCTTTAGACACTTGTTTAAGGTGAATGGTTAGTAGCACGAACCAGCTTTTTAATATAACGAAGGATTCATGTTACCGCTTTGATCTGGAGCCATACTTGTCCTCTTACAGTATTTGGCCTTCTAGTAGCCGCGTCCATGAAATGTCTCTTGTTACACAAACTAGATAACCCCTCCCTTGTCTCTCCACCCACGCTGATACAGTACTCACTGTGGCATTTCACAATTCAGTCAGCTAAAATGCTGCAATCTCTGAATTGGATTACATCGAAAAATGCCAGTAGTAGCACTTTTTAGATCGACATTTCACCTCCCGATCCAGATATCGCTGTTTCATTGTCCTTGATGGCTTACTTTGAAATTCGTAAGAGCAGCCGACTTGCTTGTAGATATAGCTTTTAATTCGATGGCATCGTCCCTGCCAATGGTGTGTGCTCTGGATGACCTTGCCGACCGCGGTGGCCGATCCTACAGTCACGAGTCGAGCTGTTATTTCAGAGCTGACGACACATCTAGAGAGTCCACCGCACCTGTCTAGTATACCCCAATTCGAAGATCGTTGTGGACAGCTGTTCACGCAGCTGGACCCGTGAAATAAGGGTGTCGAAAATTGCCTATGATAAGTCTGATTCAAAGGAGGAAGTTGGTCCAAAGATGAGACACTCACGTGCGTGTATACAGTACCGGACGTTAAGTCGAAGACTCTGTAAATCATATTGCTCGGCAAGAAAAACCATGTTACAAGTGCTCCTATGGCCCAGGTCGTGGCGAGGCACCCGGTCTGGATGACACTGCGAGCGAGGTAATTCAGGACTGTGTCCGACCTGCGGATGCCACTCCGAGATCTCATAAACATCCGCACGAGGAAAACTATGCCGATGCCAACGATAGCAATGAGTCTACAAAAACCTTTGGGTAACCATGAAGGGATTTACATGTAATGAGGCATTCTGCGAGAGCTTGTAGGGCGTGCCAGACAACCGATGTGATCCGTCGCGTTGAGGAACCACTGCAGATGGCGTTAGTACGAGCTGAGGTGCTTGGCATGAAGACACCCGCACAAACGGTTCCTCCAGGCTGTCACCACGGTAATCATACCGACTATGAAGGCCAGAATAGAAAGGACAACGACCAGACCGCTCTGAAAACGACTCTCTGTGAGGGTGCGAATGCTAGTATTTGATGGGATCTTAGATCGGCCTCAACAGGAAAGTAGGACGGACTGACCGGACGGCAAGAAACATATTTGCCAACAAGATGATGATCAATTGGCATATCGAATTGGCAGGTCCCTCCCATAGGTCCCCTTCAGACGAATCAGTGAACAACACGTGTATATGGAACAAGCCTCACGCCCGTTATTCATTCCGGGGATACTGCATGACTCTTGGATATTATATCGCCAAATAGACGAACGAAGGAACGTACTATATAGAGTAAGCGAGATGCCATATGCTACATCCATGTCAGTCAGATGAACACGTTCAACGTGGAGTGGTTGTGAGGACCTACAAAGTGCTTTGGAGGGCAACGACGATATATTGTACGACAACAAAGGTTCTGAACAAGAGTGAGTGGCGCGACGTCACAACATGGTACCGCGCACTTGAGGTATGTGGGGTCTTTAAAACCTGGTAACGGTCTCATCATAAAACGCAGGCACAACGGAACATTCACTTACGGCAAGCCCAATATCCATAGAACTGTTGGCTCACCAACCCGAGGAAGTAAACATTTACTTTTATCAAGAGATCAGTCGCTGCTGCGTGACTGAACGCGTCGCGTTGCCTACGAAGGATAGCAATGAAAAGTGCGCCTGTTGTGCAAATTGGCATTATTCACATATTGAGACGATAGAAACGTGCATGCTCCTGACCTTGCTGTGCTGGTGTACTTTGGCTCGTGTTAGAGGACGGAGGGGACGGGGGAGGGGACATGATGATATAATGGACAATACCGGATCGATTCGAGTCACGTCTTAAACTAATCATGTATAGTTAAAATGACAGTGGCATTTTCTCCGGCCGCCGTAACGTTAGGGATGACTTTGAGAACAAGCTCCGTGGATGCCGCAGCACGACTACTTTATTTTTGAGATGATCATTGAGCTCTACAACCAAAGGAGAATCCTGTATGCCCACTATCGTGAAGATTAATGAAGACCGGGGTATTTCTATCGACTGTCAGCGAGAGCATTTCCTGATTCCTGGGGAGGTTTTTTGCACTTGTCGTGCAGTCCTTGTCCGAAGGTCGTCCCAAGGCTGTAATTGACGGAAAAGGAAACAATATGCCGACACCCGACACCAACACAAAATCTCGTACGAGGACTCGGAAATCTCCGCTACATTTCCAATTGGCCCGTGCCTGTGAACGTACTCATCGGGTTGTAGTTTTCTGTCATTTGAAGTGCGCTGGTGCCTGGATGGACTATTGAGATTCCTATCCCCTAGGTGTACTGATGAAAATAAGCAAGTAACAGTGTTTCCTACCCGCACTAATAACTACGACGACGTGTCACATCTCACACCCAGCAGTCCACATGCTCATCCTTAGGCGAAGACGTGCCCGAAATCTCTTCCATTATGTTTTCCTCTAATGGCGTGGACGGAAGTCACGTATAAAGGCGCCCATATGAAACAGGGAGGGATCGGACAGCCCTCATGCACGGACTCAATTTTGAATATTATAAAGAAAACATCATAGGCGGTCGACGTTCACCGTCCGCGTTCAGTAGGAGACATGCGATGTTCGCGAAAGTGTGTCGTCGTTGCAGGCACTGCCGGTTCGGCATGGCCCAAAAACTGCACCGGGTGCTGCACGTTCCACACTAGAGTCGAAGGGGAAAGCCACGCTCTCGCGCTGTCACGGGCCTCGCAGCTTCAGCACTTCACTCCAACTCGATCATACGCCCGAGCCCGTGGCTGGCCGCCCAACCGCTCAGCCACGGCTCACGTGCATCCGAGTTCATGCCTGCACTGGCAAAACGTCGTCATGCCATGGCCCAGACGGCCAAGTGGTTCCTCCCTGAAATCTCCGTTACACATATTACTCATCCTTCTCGCACATTTTCATAGTCACCGTCGTGTCCGCAGTTGACCTCAAACCGCTTCGAGAGAAAGTCATGCGATGGCTACTAGACTAGCCTACTGCGATGCTGTACCACTGTACCATTATGCGACGCATCTGTCGAACTTCGTAGCGAGGGCTCATCGCCGACTCGGAAGCTCCTTACGTTCGTCCTTTTCGCCGTACTGCACACTGATCAACTCACCCCACCTAGCCACATCAGCTCAGGGCGGTGCTGCCTTCATCGGTCAACAATATATATAAACAAATCAGTCCTAACTTCCATTCTTGAATACCCATCACGATATACTTATTCAAGAACTGCCGGAACGCCCAATCCCCTCCCTCCTCGAGAGTCAGTCACAAGATCCTACTGCCTCATTGACGGGTGGATCCACCTTGGCTTTCTCGGCAGTTGAATCCGCGCGCGGGGCGGTGGCAGGTGCCCGCGGGGAAGTCTGGCCCCAACGTGATGCTGCACTTCCGCCGTCATCGACGCCACCTCGGTTGTTGTCGGGAGCGGCACCGGCGGCGGATGTCGTGGCTGGCTTTCCCTCGAGTTTGCGGAGCCCACGCTCCACCTCATCTCTGCCAGCTGCTGCGATGGCGCTTCCCTTTCCCACGCCGCGACCGCGGTCTGCGGCCTCCAACACTTCTCCGCGAATGATCTCCCCCGCACCTAGACGAGATATCAGAAATCATAGTCCGTGTGCCCGAATCGCCATTAGGTGAAACTATACCATGAATGACATTTACTGCACCACTGCAAAGGATGTAGTTAGCATACAGCTGCGACATTCGTGCAAGGGTTGAATCCGTACGCGGCTTTTCCTCCGATGCCCGAGATCGTCTTCTTGAGACCAGCGGCCCCAGAGGGATGAGTGCCCTCGGCGGTAACCTTATTATCAGTCGACATGTCGTAGTGAGTAAAGGAGTTGAAGGAGTGATGGACGGGTATCCGTGGAACATTGATTCAAGCTCTTATACCTTGCAAAAGCTCGAGGGAGCAGACGATGTCAGTGCATGGAGACATGATGCACATCTCCACACTCCATGGCTCTCGCCCATTTGGGGTTGGGCGACTACGGACCGCTTAGAGTAATGTCGCCGCGTTCGGCTGCCTCGCAAACCAAGAGGTATTCTCTCCAGCATCATGAATTAAAAACGATCCGAATCAACGAGTAGATTACGCAGAAGAAAACGAAACGATGCGGACGCGACACGGCCCGACCAAGTCGATGACAACCGCATCATGTCATCACCGATGGACGCTGTTTCCCATCTGCTTTATCCCCTCCTTAGTCTCTGCTTTGCCATCCGCCATGATCGTCTTCCCGGATCCCTTGCCCAAGTCGGCGATGTCAATGGCGAGGCCTCGGATGGACTCTCCGATCCCTAGTGGACAAAGTAGAAAGACGAGCACGCAGACTCGACCGTCAGCAGAAAACGTCTCACGCCGATCGCAGGCGGGATCGTACCGTGAACTAGTTTCAGCGCACCGCTAAACTTATCGGGTGAGCGAAAAAGAGTAGGGAAAACGAAACGCCGACGTACGTGATACCCTGCCCGACTTTCGCCCCGACGCTGGGGTCGTCTTGGACTGCTGCCTCTGTGTGTACCGTGTAAGCCTTCGTAGAGTCGTTCTGTTCGCTATTTGATGACATTTATCGTGGCGGTGGTCAGGAAGAGGGAATAGGGCCGAGCTGACGGAGGCAGTGTGGGGCCTTGAATTTAGAGAGTACCGGAGTTTGGCTGGGTTCCGACGTCATTCATCATAGCCACATGACCGAGATGCCTGGCTGGACCGCTACGAGGTCCATGGTTGGGAATAACGACAACAATAAAGCGTGCGGCGAGGCCGAAGACTTCATTCGATGCACTCGACCAATTGACTACGGTCAAAAACTTCGAGGGGTTGACCCCCGTGCTACGTGTGGAGCACTGTGAGAGTACTTTGGCTAATGAACTTTCAGTGCCATGCGTCTCTGTTTCAGTGTCAAGACAAGATCTATACCGTTGAGGCCTCGAGACTGGCAGCAATACGGACTGGACCTTTCCTCCTTCATTTGAATATTTTGGCTAGAAAGTTACCTCGGAGCGAACAAACATCAGGACCTGGGTGAATAGGAAGACAAACCAGTCTCCATACGTGACGGGTTCAGTTACGTTGATCTGTCTATCCAGCTGCGCGATTGTTTACGAACATACACCGCCGACATTCCTTGTCCATGACTCGTCGTAACATCCATGATTGATACATAGGTTTCGAGGTAAAGCCGTATCCCAAAACAGAAAAGCTAAAATAAAATCCCAGATATAGATAACCGTTCATCTACGGACGCATCACGCTTTACTACCATCGTAGCCCTTCTCCGCGGTGTTTGGGTCATCTCTGTGTGTGTCTGGCGTCGGGGTATACTGATCGACCTCAGGTATCACCAAGTCGACGTGGCCGTTGTCGTCCATCTCGGCACCCTCAGTAGTATGTAGAATGTCGAGTGAGTCTAGGTCCCGCTCGATTTCATGCACCAAACCGAGCTTATCCTTGGGCAGCCATATAACTTGTTGTCCCATGGTAGCAGGGTGCCTGAACTCGGTGGGGCTATTGTCGTTCGTTAGTTGCATTGGCAGTAATCGGGATGATGTGGACGGTTTGTCAGGTAGGGGCTTCAGCGGGTTGTCGTCCGCGCTATCAGGAAGTGTAGATCTCCCCTCGCTGAATGGCTTAGAAGCCGATGCGTCGGCGTAATCTATGGCCTTGATGTTCTCAGAGATCGAGGGGATAGGGTTTGGCGCGTCGGTCGTCGCATCAGCTTTCGTCTCGACGGCATCGTAAGCACTATCCGCGAGGGTAAGAGGTAGGGCTTTAATGAGAGGGCCGTAGGAGTTGAGGATGGTATCGTGAAAGAACGCCTGGCGCGTGCATGAGAATGGTTTCATAGTTAGAGACTGACGCTTACTGTGAAAATGATCAGAACGACCACGAGCGCACCCTCGGGAATCGCGCTGGGCGTGTGGCGGTCGTTCTGCGCTATGAAGAACAAAGCGCACAAACAGAGCTGTTGGACATAAAGCCCAACAAATATATGCTGGATTGCCTTGGGGAAGAAGAGGCCACCGGTGTCGCCGGAGGCAGGTTGATTATTGACCCATGTGAAGAGGTACTTGTATAAGAGGTAGAAAAGAAGGAAGGCTCCAAAAGCGAGGCCATTGATAATAGGGGATATGATGGAATAACCAAAAGTAATGACAGCCAGTTGAGTCATCGTGGGGAAGAGAGTGCCCCATTCCGACGTGCGTGGAGAGTACTTGATATCTTGCACAGAACGCGGGGTCGAAGCAAGGAGGGTTATTTTGACATAATACAACACCAAAGGCACAATCTGAAGGAAGCCGACAGCAGTTCCGGCGAGACCTTGAAGGATTACAAAGCTGCGGGCTGAAATAAGACGATGGTGAGGACAAGCCATCAGCAAACACGTACGTCAGGAAGAACGTCGAAGATTTTGGAAGGTTCTGAGCCAGAAGTGTCGGAATTCCAGTCGGGTTGTTCACGATCGAGCCGACTCCTGTCTTCCGGTTCACTAGGGAGGGCAAAGACGCAACGATACCGGAAGAAAACGAGACGATCAAAAAACCATTCTGACGGACTTTGTAAGCAAATGCATCAAAGACAGCACAAGAAGGACGTACGAAAACTTGGAATAGGAAAAACCGATTCATCAAACTGAGCTCTACATCCTTCTTTAGCGGAATGCCCTCGAAACGTGCGAAAATCCGCAGTATTATCGGCACCAACATGAAGAGTAACGCAAGAAATAGGGTGGATGCGAAACCCTGGACTACGTTGACTATCACAGGTGGGGCTTTGCAAACCCATGCAAGCCAGTGATAAGTTGAACACAAGGAGCGGATGTTCGAAAGAAACCCAACAAACGCAACTTGGGCAACATGTTAGACCCCCTGCCACTATCGAGTCAGATGTAACTCACCAGGAATCGCGAAAAGAATAATTATGGCGATTGTCGCAGCCCAAGAAAGTGCCAACCGCACGCGGCGCTCGTAGGGGTTCATGACCAAATTTTCCCAGATTACGTCCCCGGGTGCAACTTCGATGTATTTCAGTGACTCTGACATGCGATATGGAGCGTGATGAGTGATGGTCTGTGCCGCCATGTGTGCCGCGATCTGCTTGTTGAACTGTATAAACGCTCCATTTGCGGGTGGATAAGTCTGGTCTGAGAAGCTGACGGCGGGGAGGGAACCGACAAGGGGGATTGTAACAGGGACGGCAGGTAGATCAATGCTTAGCTTGCCCGCGGTTATGTGGTGCGTTCGAACGGTTGTTTCTGCACCGGAAGCAGTGGTCTTGGCAATGTCACGTGCGAGAATTTCATGCCTCTGTTTCAGCTCCGTATTCAACTCGTGAACTTGTTCGCGCGCCCACTCGATCGTGTCAACCTTCTTTCCAATGAAAGGGATGGAAAAAGGAAGCCAAGAGAAGGGGGGTAGCCGATGTGATGGCCAATCTTGCTTCGGTACCAACTCCTTGATGGGAGCCTTGCGAGCAGCTTCCGGGTCGCCTTCGGCACCGTTGTCTTTGCTACCCGCCTTTGCGGCTTTCTTCCGCTTCTTGTTGTTGCATTTGACTGCCATACTGAGAAGGGACGTCCCCGCGGATTCCAGTGTATTGCATGCCTTCAGTCGACGATCATAAAGGTCGGGGATATCTTTAAGATCACGGTTGATCCACACTTTACGGACACCACCCGGCAGATTACTGAACAGGCGGGTAAGAGCCGATTCCGAGAGATATTCGGGCGGAATGCCGGTGACAAGGACAGTGCAAGCTTGTGCGGTGGAGGAGTGAGCATGACTGACAAGGAATTCCTGGCGTACGTGAACATAATGCTTCATCTCGTGTCTGATGTTCCACCACGTCCATACTACGATGGGGGGGGATACCATAAGGAATCATCGTGGAAGGGTCAGCCAGAAGTCTCACTTGTGAATATCCAGGTGAGTGCCACATGTCCAGCATAACGCGACTGCTGGGTGTCTGCGATGTTGCCGAAAATGAATTTGTCGAGACCTGTGTGGCCAGCTACGTTCGTTTCGACCGACGTGAGTGGGAGAAGAACAGCCCAAGATAGGAGCGAAATTGGCAGAGTGATGCGGACCATCATGCGCAGGAAACGGATGAAAAAGTAGCAGTCCAGTCCATTGATATCCTTGATCTCTTGATAATCTGCATTGATGATAGAAATGATCCATCCCAAGAGGCGGGGAGATAAGGGCTGCTGTCGTTTCCTACACCGAAATAAGCACGGGACACGGAAAGACGAGAAGACGTGCGCACGCTCCAAAGGCGGACAAACTCCTGGGTTCATATATGAGGGGAAAATACCGCCGCACCAGGGTAAATACAACGATCGCAGCTGCGGCGATAATAGCGTTCAACACCAAAGCTTCAACGAATGTCCTGGTCGAGGCGGTAGTTGCTTGGCCAATCGAGTTAGGCCTGGTGGCGAGATCAGATGTTAGAGGAAGCGGAGAAATGAGAAGCGTACATCTGTAGTTGAAGGCGTTAGAGAGGGGGGTATCTTCTGTTGTGATGTGGATCTAATTCAATTTAGAGGGAAGAACGTTGGACTCGCATACGTACAGTGCGCCCGAGGAACGACCAGAGGGCTCCCTTCTCACCGTGAGGGAGTTATCTTATAGGGCACGCCACGGTAAGCTTTATAAGGGTTGGCGCAACGCAAAGCAGGGCAGAGCTGCAATGAGGCGCACGTCAATTCTGACAGTCTCGCAAATTTCTATTTCACGGCGCCGGTCAAAGGCCACCGGAATGACCGCGTGTCGAATGGACGACCGACTTGACCGCTCAACCTTTGGTACTACAGGAACGTTCCGAACGAGATGCGACAGACAGCTGTGCCATGAGCTACTGCTTTCCAAAACTGCTGAACTAGCAGACATGCAGTGAGTCCTGAGTCCACTCCCCAGACAAAAAGCCGACCGGGCCGGTTATAATGCGCCTTTGATGCCACATTCACAGCCCGCACCAAAATGACAAATAGCCAAATTCTGACTGGTAAGGTCTGACCACGCTGGCACTACTGCGCCTTCACTGTCCGATCCGTTGCAGGCAAGGGACAAGAGGAATGAGCAACACATGATTGTGGTGCATCGAACACTATCCCTTATCGGGACCTCGGCAGTCCCTACCATCTCGGCACTTTCATTTTATCTGTTCGAACTTCCCTCAATGTCATCATATTTTGTGACCGCCGAGATGGTAGGACTGCCCGGTTCCTAGTAAGGGATAGTAATGAGGAAGCTGTGAGAGCTGTCCTCTGAAGCACGAAAAAAAAAATTGGTGAAAAAAAGTTGTGCCACTGCCTCAGGCAACATCACCGCCTTCTGAGAGCACGCTTGTCTTGTACTAGGGAGAGAAAAATTACTTGTGGAGCCAGCCATCTGGAAACTACAACCCAAGTGACAAGTGTAGGTCATTACAGCCCTTCGTAGCCTTGCTATCCCATATCATATCGAAAAACAAGCACGGTGAGGAAATCATACCGAACATCAGACCACGTCGCAACCAGCCCAACGGTCACACCAAGATGACTGCGACAAGTAGGATGAGTAAGATCGCAATAAGGATAGCGATACACCATCCCGATCTCCTTTCTGCCTAATGTTTAGTATCCGGACGCTTGACTGAGGATGGCGAAACTGACCCTCAGTCTCACGAACAAGCTTGCGCATCCTGCGCATCGCATCTGTGAGTTTGCTTTCCGTCCGATCCACGCCATGGTCGAGGTCATCCAGCATCCTGCGACGAATGAGCCGACGCGTCAGACGAAAGGGGACTCTGCGCACTCATTGTGTTCGCTGATCTCTGATCCCATCAGACCGGCTTGTTGGGCAATCGTACTCAGTGTACCTGCGATTGAGTTGATTGCCTGATCCTGCTGCTGAATCATCACCTGCCACACGCAAATGTCACCATCACGTCGTGGGGATTTCCGGGCATGGGGCTGACCTGCTGCTCTTGCCGTGCCCACTGGTTCTGGTGGTCTTCACCTGTTGGCTCATGGGCCGACCCAGAGAAAGGGGAATGTGTGTTCGATCGGTGGGGTGTTGACGGGCCAGCCTTTTGTGGTCGTGGTCATTCCGTTGTAGGAAAAAGAAAATAATGTAGCGCACACTGTCGCTTCTAGGACGTCCTTCAATCTCAGCACGCATTTTCTGTCGCGGTGAACATGGGTCCCCAACCCGGAACCTTTGAGAGGGACCTACGCACCACGCACCTCGATTTCGCTGCGTACATGACCCACGTATCGTCGCCGTTGTATAACCTCTCTATCATCCAAACCGAACATACGTGCGCCAGTTGTCTCGACAATCCTGGGACGGAGTGGTCATTCCTAGTCGGGCCCCAGCAGACAAAGAGCAGGTCACATACTTGACGCTTTCTTCCAAGTCTCTCAAGTCAGCCTCCAGCGTAAAGAGCGTTTCCTTGAGCTAATGGGGAGAGGGGAGCGAACGGTGAGCATGGTCTTAACACATCACCCTCTACACGAACCTCATTCCGCGCCAATTCAAGTTCCTCGTTTCCTTCTCGCGCGGTGCTTCCGATACGCGTAAATGAAACAAGGAGTTGCTCTGCGGCCTGTAGCGAGCTCTGCATCTCAGACTGGACTTGGTGGTACGGATCAACCGACATGGCAGCGGACAATGACGTGCGTAGTCACTGGCACTATGTGGTGGAGGGGTATTATTTGCTGTCTCGAAATGCGCTAAGCTTATCGCGTGTGCTTAACGATGTTGTGGGCCTCATCGACTGGAACGGCACAATCACGTGGTCTCACCTATCCTCTTGAGTGCCCGCCCACCCATCCATAGCATCAACATTAGATTGGGTGCCATGGCATGCTGAGAATCGCCGATCCCTCACTCACACCACTGTTCTGCGTAAGATGAACCCACAGCCGAGATCAAATCGCTTTCATGTTCTCTCCTCCGAGTCTCCGAGTCACTGCGGGGCGATCGCACCTGTCCCGGGTCAGCTGTAATCCGTCGACTTGCGATATAAAAGGTACACACTTTGCTTCCCTAGGAAGCATCACTCACGAGCGCATATGGCTGCCAACAACACTGATACGATACCCGCGTCGTCATCAACCGTATCTACGGCCGACGAGTCTCACGCACATCACAGCGACGGTATCATCAGGAAAGTCGGGAGTGTGATTCGGTATGTGTCCCTGTAGCGCGCCCCTACCCGCGGTAGAGATCTCGGATAAGCTCCACCTCAAACACGACAAGCCGCTACACCAGGAAAACGAGGTCGAGCACCGGGAGCGCTTAAGGATCATCGGGGAGCTGCACGAGCTGGGTACTACTCACCCAGAGAAAGAGCAGGGTTTGGGGGCTGGGTGCCCCTTGGGTGGGCTCAGTACGAGCCCCGTCGGGGTCGGGGGACCTGCGAGCGCATTATGATCCTTGGCTTGCGTGACTTGCTCCCCAGAAGTGTCTTTCATACGTTCATTCACTAATGTCGGAAGTATGCTAGAAAAGCCAAGCAATGTTGCTTTGATTTTACTTTCCCTCTTGAATCTCCCATATTAAGATTTATTCCTGTGAAACTGAAACGAAATTTTTGCGATGGGCGATACCGGACCGGTGCATTTATCACCCTCTCAAGCTGTTATCATGCCTCTTTTGACAAACCACCATTCCTTTCTGCGTGGACAGAGGGCAATACTGGTGCGGTGACGTGGGCCCATTCTTTCTCATCGGAAAAGGACATGGCAGAGAATGTGTCTGGTATGTGCATTCTAAGAGCATACTGGGCAAATTTGCTTATTGAGTCTGGGGTGTGGGGGTTCACTAGAGCCTTTTGGACCCAAGGGAGTACCCAAGCGCGTGTGCATCATCGGAGCAGGTGCCAACGGGCTCGCGACGCTGAAGATACTCACAGAGACAGACCAGGTACAATCGGGTCAATGGACGTTGGTCGCCTTCGAGGAAAGGAACAGAGTCGGGGGAGTGTGGTATCGTCCATCACACCACCATGTCCTCCCGCTTCTCACGCCTTGAGCTAGGTATCCCGCCCCTCCCTCTGGAAACCCACCCTTGACACCGCTATATGACTCGCTTTCCACGAATCTCCCGATTCCTGTGATGGCGTACCCGAGTTTCTCATTCCCACCAGAGACCGCTCCATTCCCGAGTGCGGACGCCATACTGAAATATATTGAAGACTACGCGATGCACTTCGATTTGCTCCGTTATGTGCGACTTGGTACACGGGTGGAGCAAACCTTTTGGGATATGGACTCTAAGGAATGGCATGTCACCTTGTCTACGGGCGAGGAACATCAGTTTGACTTTGTCATTGTGGCCAACGGGCATTACCGTAAGCCTCGATATCCGGTCGCGGCTGGATTGCATGATTGGCTTGGCTCGGGACGCGCGATCCATTCTGCATGGTATCGACACTCCACTGCGTTTGCTCATCATAAAAAAGTCATGGTAGTTGGCGGGGGGCCAAGCGCAGTGGATATTTGCGCGCATTTGACGGGGGTCACACCACTTCTTCTACATTCAACACCCGGACCAGCTTCCGAGGCCGGTCCCACATATCCTGATGACACAGACCGATACAGAAAGGTGGGACGAGTTGCAGAATACCAGGATGGTGGGACGGTTTTATTGCAAGACGGTTCCATCGAGTCCAATATCGACTTGGTAATCCTGGCGACGGGCTACGAGATGTCCTTTCCGTTCCTTTCACAGATCGCGTCGGAGGTTCCTTCCCTGCCGCCGCCGCTGCCAAGCAAGCTCTACAACTCGACGTACCATGTCTTTCCGCTCGCACTCCACATTTTTCCTCTAGGAGGAAATTTCCCGACAACTTCTATTGCGTTTCCGGGGCTACCTTCGCGCGCGGCGCCCTTTCCGCTCTTCGAAGACCAAGCACGTGTTATCGTACGGGTATTGCAGGACCCCGAGTCTCTCGATACTCGAGCATGTGCTGAGGATATTGTGAGGCGCGTGCAAGCACTCGTGCATAGAGAAGGGAGGGATGACCCATTGCATATTGCCAATGCCTGGTTTCGTTTTGCGCTTCTGGAACCATTCGAATATCGAGCACAACTCAAAGCCTTTTTAGGGAAGGATTGGAGAGCTCCGGACTGGGAAATCGAACTTTGGAAGCACAAGATCGTTCTGCGGAGAGAGTGGCAAGAAATCGAAGAGAGTGGAAAGGCGGAGGAATGGTTAAAGGATGTGGGCGTGAACGGGTTGGAGGACTGGGTGGAATTGTGTAGAAGGCTTATCAAGCGGAGTGAGACGTCGGTCACGTTATAAAAGAGCTGACCAAGCCATTCTTCCCCAACGCTTGACTACTTTGACTACTTTCTTCTACCTTTCATGACCGATCGCAGCACAACCGGAATGCCCCTCCTCAGCGGGCCCGCTCCTCCTCCCTACGTTTCCTCGCGTGCGGACATCAGTTGCCGCAAGTGCAACAAGGAATTTAATATCGTCTTTACTCGCGCGCGCAGGTGTAATCATTGCGGTGCGTCCGGTATCTGGATATTCACGTTTCATCGCCGTGATGCCTGTCTCCCGTAGGCTATTCCTATTGTTCGTCGTGTTCGGATTATCAAGCCCTCATGCCGAGGGAAGGTCCCAGCGCTGGTTTTGACCCAGTTCCTGTTTGTGCATTCTGTATAGAGAACTTAACCAGTGCGTATTTTTCTTGTTTCCTGACTTGTTGTGTTTTTTATCGGGAGATGTTATTAGTCACTGCTGGTGGTCGTGGTTATTTGAGGACGCTTTCGTTGGCTAGGCTTAAGAAGTATGTCGACGCATACAATATCAGCCCGGATGGTGTTCTTGAGAAGGATGACCTGATAGCCAAGATCATCTCCGTCAGGGTGAGTTCTATCCCACAATACCTCTATCTTTGCAAACTTCGTGCATAGGAAAATGGATGTCTACCGTACGCAAATGAGGTAATGTATCGGTTCTTCTACAGTTACTACATCGTGTCTGCTCATATCGGCTTGTAGAGTTTCTACAGGAAGCACTCAGTCCCCAACGGTCGAACCGGTAGACCTCGAGGGCTGTTCTCAAGGCGTGAGGAGACACATCCTGTACCTGTACAGCCCACTCCTCCGAGACAACCTCCCAACAGTACTTCTTCCATTTTCCCCCGTCCAGATCTCGATCCATCTCGACAGCAGAGATCCTCTCCAGGACCACGAAGAACGACGCCTCAGACTCCGCCACCGTCGCAGCCATCCTCTCGCACGCAGCCATATCCTTCTCCACGTCCAACTCAGCCTCCGATGACCCCCCCTCGACCCAATCATTCGAGCGACGGACACCCCCCTCAACCTCGCCCTAACACGACTCATAACCCTGGTCGGGGCACGACGCCCGTTAATGGAAACTCGACTAATTCCACAACCCACTCACCATCAGCCGCTCCGCCACCGCCACAGATACCTTCTCTGGATCAATTGCTCGCAATGACAGATGATGAAATATCTCACATGTCAATAAGTGCACTGAAGACGGTGCTGTTCCAGAACCATGTGAATGCTCGTCTGCTACTCGAAAAGAGCGATCTTGTCGCACGAGTACATGCACTTCTCGGGGATGAACGTCAGGAACGTGCACGAGAGGCCGCCATACACGCACGTGAGGACGAAGAGATTATCGCCCGACAGCACGCGATGATGGAAGAACAACACCTTCGGGAGGAACAAGCTCGTCAAGACAGGGAACAGGTACACATAGATAGTGGCGAGCTTGCTTCTGGAGACGATGGGCAGTCCAGAGTATCACCACCTCCAACAACAACGTCTGTGGACCTTGAAAGAAACGGTCTTTGTGTCGTCTGTCAAGATGAAGAAGCCAACATCGCCATTGTTGACTGCGGGTACGTGTTCATTTCCCCGCAGCACTTCTGCCCACTCAACGAGCGCATTTCTCATAGTCACTTGGCGATGTGTCGCAACTGCTCAGATCTCATCATGTCCACATCCCGAGAATGTCCCCTTTGCCGCACCCGCATCGTTACCGAGGCACGCCTCCTCCGCATATTCAAGTCATAAGTGTTGTATTCCCCTTCTTCCCGCTTATCAACATAGCATTGTCATGTTCAGACCCAGACCGACGGTTGTTACATTTGTATTTTCCTGGTTGACATTGGAAGTTATCCACGCGTTGCCTTGTCTGTTTATAATAAACTCCAGTACATAGCTGTACCTCATGCGCGTGCAGATGAAGCAAATATCAAGCAGCTAGTGTAGTCCCTAATAGATATATAATAACAAGGCATGCTGTTTTGTACCTGACTGGCTTTGCAAACGTCTACGAATATGTTCTCGAGTGAGTTGACAGTGTCTGCGTCCTACGTGTGCTTGGCTTCACCTTGGCAGGGCATTTGTTGTTACGTCGGATCCATCATGTCCTGGCTTGCACGCCCATCGAGACGAGTCAGGGTGGAGAAGACGTACAAGTGGTTGCCGGTTGCTATCAAAGTATAACAGTGCACAGGCTGGCCATGGCTTGGCCAGTGGCAGAGTAGACACCGATCGGATCGATCACTCCGCTGGTTGTGATGGTGGGATGGGTGTACGTACGGTGGCTGTGCTCAAAGGGCGGTCAAATGGTCACGTTGAGGCCATGCGTCGTTCTGACTTATTCGTACCGCGTTGGAGACGATGGTTTGCGCAAACAGAGAGGGGCAGCGGTTGTACGAGACGGCGTCTATCTGTCTACCCCGTACTCCTAACTTACAATACAACAACGGTCGGATTGGAAAGAAGCGCACGCGAAAACAAAAAAAAAAAAGGGGGGGGTTTCGTTCGGTTCGAGAAGCAGCGAAATCGTTGTTCATCATCAAAATTCGGTAAGCGTGTGCGACGAGTCGGAGCTCACGCTCTCTTCGTCGTCGTCGTCGTCGCCGCGGTCGTGCGGAGGATAATGCCTCGACCGAGAAGAGAGGATCGTCGGCCACGGCACCGTTTCATCATGTGGCGACGACGGGCGGACCGTCGGACCGCGCGACTCGCCGGACGCGAATCGGATGGGGGCGCGTCGCGCGGGAGGAGGCGGACCGACGACGATCGTCGACCTGCGTATCGGGGACAGAGGCACCCTGTGGAGGCGATCGACGGGATTGGCGGAGGGGAAGGGAGCCGAGGGAGCGGGAGCGCCCCCCGGAACGAGCTGGCTTTTGGTCCGGTAGGGGGTCGGCGGCGGGAGGATTTGCGCGCCGTCGAGCCTGGCGTGCGGCCCAAGGGAGTCCATCGTGAGTCGCGACGACTGGGACGCCGCAGACGTAGGCACAAGCTCTATGCGCCCCCCAAAAAAAGAAAGAAAGAACGGTGAGCACGCATGCGGGACATGACGACGATTACAGTCCCGTATCATGGCGGAGGCGAGGCTACGCTGCCCTGATGCCAGGACGGAGGGGGGTTACCGGAGGTAACGCACCTGGCCCAAGGATATCCGTGCACCGCGTCATCCTCTTCACCCTGCGCCTGATCCGGAAGACGTAGACGAGGGCCGATATGATGGCCAGGAGCATGACCCCGCCAACGGCGCCACACGTCGCGAGCGCGACGTTCTGAGCACCGGACGCGCGCACGGCGATCGGCGCCTCGGAAGGCCGAGCGGACGCCCCCGGAACGGGGACGACCGACGTCGGAGTACCGCCGGCGCTAGTGCCCGTGCCCGTGCCCGTGAGGTCCTCGGCGTTGTTGTCTACGGCCACCGCTCCTGGAGAGTCGGCGCGCAGCGCTCGAGCGGTCCGGGGAGGCAGGTCCGCCGCCGTACTGCTGCGATACCGGTTGCGGTGATAGTTCCTCGACGGGTGACCGAGACGCATCGACGCTGCTGACGTCCGGGGCCTTCGGGTCGGGTTCCCGCCTGCCAGGGGTGGCGGCGTCGACGGGCAACTTGAAGGGCGGATGCAAACGGGTGGGGGGAGAAAGTCGACCGGACCACTGCCTGCGGTGGTGCGGGGGAAGGAGTAGGGGTGGTGGTGGAGAGTAGTAAGGGGACGAGGAGACTATAACATGGGCAGCATAATAGGGACGGTGGGCTGCCTCGAGGGGGTGATAGGGACACGTACGTCCGCGCCCGCGGTTCAATAATAGTGGGCCCTGTGGATACTCTCCATCGCGACACCGCTGTATGTCACCGAGTACGACGTTTGAGAAGGGAGTGCGCGCCCAGTTGAGAGACAATTAGGGAGCCTAACGACGACACGGGGACCGGATGCAGACGCCCGAGAGATTCCCATCAATCATCTGAACCACGACAGCACGTCCGGTCAGAGACGGACTGCCAGCTATGCACATGACGGTGTCGCATGGGGAATGTGGTGGTGGCTGCCAATGGACGTTCAACGTTGTTTGTCTTCGTCGTCGCTTACGACATCTATAGCGTTGTCACGGTATTGGGAAGCACTCCTGGCATCGCATATCTTTGCTTTCAAGCGCGAGTGGGGATCTGTGTTGACATTCCCCACCCCACAATAGTAGCATGCCTTGGACGGATGCCTCCAGAGATACGAAATCAATTCGCCCTGATCAAGGCACAGCGGCTGGGCGGGATGATTGTGTGATTGTGGCGGCTTGTCGAGACAGAGATCATCTTGAGATTGATAGCGAGGTCGAGCCAAGGAGAACTTGAGTGCTAGTCCCACTTAACTGATCTGAGCTGTCGAAGACAATAGACGTTTCGCCCCGCTAGCAAATCGAAAGGCGACTGCATGCCGTTTGCTTCTTAATGGCAGTGTCTCTTACGGAGAGCGCGCGAGCTCCACGACTCGGATGGTGCTGTCGATGCATCCTCAAACCGTGACCCCGGTTCCCTGAGCATGACCTCTCTACAAATGATTCATCTCTGTCAGTGATCGTGACAATCAGGAGGCACCAGAATCTCGCCAGTAATCAGATGACCGGGTCGCTGGCAGAAGATCGGAGCAGAAGATGATGTCGGGGAGATGTGAGCAGTATCCTCACTGGCACACCTCAAGTCTCCAAGAAGCGTACCTCTACAAGCAGTTCGCTTTGTGTGGCTCAGACGCGCTTGTGGCTCGGTCAGACACCCCAATATCTCATGCATTCTCGCTTGCGCGAGCCGTTCAATAGCGAGTGACTGTGAGTCCCTTTCGGTCAACTTATAAATCGGAGGGCTTTCCTATCGTGACGATAGGAAAGCCCTCTACTGGGTCACGATAGGCGTAGTTTACGAAGAATCATGATCATCCCATCGTTCGCCTGCGAGCTCCTCCGACACGTTGAACTTTTTGCTACTTGGTTGCTATCCTCGGGTCGAGCAGAAACCATCTCGGAGCAGGCTTACAGGTCGACTCCCTGTTTGAAACTTAGCACTTCGCACATGCTGTATAGCAATAGGTATCCAACGAACAACGCAGTAGGTTTACACACAGAATTGCGAACATGATCCAGACACAATACAGAGACGACCCGTCGCCGCCACACACCAACAGAACAGCACAGAGCACAGCGAGAAGCGGCGGACTCACGCCGTTCAAAGGAGCCGACTCAAGACTTCGAGCCCAACTTGACCGGCGCAGTGACCGGCACAAAACGAGGGTCCTCGGGTGGTTCCGCGCCTGACTGCAGCGCGGACGATGGTGGTGGTGGTAGTGGTTGTTTCCGCTTCACGCCGCCGCCCTTGATGCCCCCATGAGCGGGTCTGGAGGGCGGTCCACGTGGCATGTATCGCATCATCTCCTCTCTCATCCTATAATACAAAGTGCGTCGAAAGCCCGTGCGCGCGTCAGCGTCCCGATTCAATTTTTACGAGACGGAGGCAGAGAAGATAGGGCACGTACGCATCGATCTCGGGATCATCTCCGTCGCTGGAGCTCAGGCCGCTGGAGTCTTCGTTTGGGTCGTACAGAGACTTGTCCTTGTTCTTCCGTCTACTACGATTGGCGGTGCTGGCGGTGCTGGCACCCGGGCCCGTCCTAGGGGAATTCGAGATATGGAGAGAGAGGAAAGCTCGGTCAGATGAGAGTAAGTATCAATCGTACAAGGGGGATATTTTTTACCCATTATTGGCAGAATCGTTTGCCGCAACCGCAACCGCACTGGTACTGGCCGCAGATCAGCCATCGGGTGCGATGAAGAGATAGGGGATTGGTTAGCTTACGGGGCGTGCGTCGAAATCTGAACCGAGGCGGACATGGGCAGAATAGAAGTTGATGAGTACTGTGGGGCCTTAGGCGTATGATATGATATGACGCAGTTTAAATATAACAGCTTATTAATAAATATAACTATCGTTAGTGCCAGTGCCACACCGACAAGCCCAGATCCGAGTCACTCGCTCAAGAGACGCCGCACCGCCATCGCATCCTAAAAAGGACCGTACACTAAAATCTAGGCGTTCAACAAGGCTTCAAGACAGATATGACTCAGTCGACGAAACTGGCCACAGACTGATGGCATCTATGTAGACATACATTCGCACAGCCGCGGCTAGGGTAAGATTGAATCTTCTCTCGGGCGCATCAACAACTCATGCTCACTGACAGTGTTTGACGACAGCCACCAATGTGTGATGACTTCGAATTCCAGTTATGCTGCGATGGGATATGGTCCTTCCAGTGAAATGGATAGAAACACTCTCCCCAGCCTGGTCAGGTCACCACAAACATAACTGTCCATCGCCTGACGATACTCAACAAAAATATACGATACGATAAACAAAAATGGAGCCATGTACTTGACGCTGGGAGTCATATAGTCATAAATCGCGACGCATCATACATTACTACCTTGGGAGCTCTTGCCTGCGGCAGAGGCGAGTCGTATATCGCCTCCCTCGCCGTCATCTGGGGCAGGTAGACTTCTTCCCTCCATCGAGACACGCTGGACTTCCTCTGGTGGGGCCATCGTAACGTTTACTTGACCCTTGCTATCCATCTCTGCACCCTCCATGGAATACAAAATGTCCCGTGAGTCAAGGTCCTGCTCGATTTCATGCACCAAACCGAGTCTGTCTCTGGGCAGCCATATGATACGCTGCTCCTCTACTGCAGCGGGATGGCTGAAATCGATCGGACCTTCTTTTTCAACTGGCCTGGCGGATGGCGAAGGGGACGTCGCTCTCGACTCATTCGTGAAAGAGGGGGAAGGTGAACGCTCCCGTGGGCCACCGTAGCCATCATCAGGGGGAAGAGGTCCACCGCCAGAAGACTGATAAGGATCAGATGCAGATGCGGCGGCATAGTCGGCGGCCTTGATGTCTCCAGAGCTCGGTGGAACAGTCGGTGCGGTCTCAACCATCGTAGACACCTCCGGTTCGGCCCCTACACCACTGTATGACCTATCAGCAAGTGAAAGGGGTAGAAATTTGATGAGGGGGCCGTAAGAGTTGAGGATGGTATTTTGAAAGAATGCCTACTTCGTCCAGTGAGAAATTCGGTGACGGTTGGACTGTAAATAATACTTGCCGTGAAGACAATCAACACAACCATAAGTGCACCCTCAGGAATGGCACTGGGCTTATTATGGCTGTCCTGCGCGAGGAAGAACAAGGCGCATAAACATAGTTGCTGGACATAAAGCCCCACAAAGAGATGCTGAATCGCTTTCGGGAAGAAGAGTCCGCCAGTGTCGCTGGAACGAGGCTGGTCGTTGACCCAAGTGAAGAGGTACTTGTACAGGAGGTAGAATAGGAAGAACGCCGCAAAGGCGAGTCCATTGATGATGGGAGAGATGATGGAGTAGCCGAGTGTGATCACAACCAGTTGGGTCATAGTAGGGAAGAGGGTACCCCATTCCGACGTGCGAGGAGAATACTTGATCGCGTATACGGACCGTGGGGTGGAACCCATGAGGACTATCTTGACATAATACAGGATCAGAGAAGCAATTTGGAGAAACCCGCCGGCTGTTCCGGCGAGACCTTGTAGTAACACGAAACTACATCCCAGTGATAAGATATTGAGCACGTAACTCAAGTGAAACAACACTAACGTTAGGAAGAACGTGGAAGACTTTGGTAGATTCTGGGCAAGCAGGGTTGGGACTGATGTCGGGTTGTTAACTAACCCTGGCAAGGACGCTATGATTCCAGATGAGAGGGTGACGACTAGGAACCCGTTCTGTCGTGTTTTCTCTAGTGAGAGCCATCTATCGTGGGAATGATGACGACATACGATGACTTGAAACAGGAAGAACCGATCCATTAAACTTAACTCCACACCCGTCTTCTGAGGAATACCTTCCAAGCGCGCTAATATCCGTAAAACTATTGGCACTAGCAGGAAGAGAACTGCAAGTAATACTGTCGGAAGGAAACCTTGGACAAAACTGATAATCACGCCCGGGGCCTTGCAAACCCAAGCGAGCCAATGATATGTTGTGCATAGGGAGTGAATGTTTGAAATTGCTCCGACGAATGCCACTGGAAGACGAGTTAGACCCACGCCATGTAAGATTCAAACGTGACGGACCGGGAACCGCCCATAAAATAATCAAACCAAGAGTGGCGGCCCAAGAAAGAGCCAATCGTACGCGGCGTTCGTAGGGATTAATGACTAAATTGTCCCAGATCACGTCTTCAGGTGCAACCTCAATAAATTTCAGTGCCCCAGACATGGAATATGGTTCGTGATGAGTAAGCATCTGCGCGGCCATATGTGCTGCAATCTGGTGATTGAACAATATGAACGCCCCATTCGCGGGTGGATAGGTCTGATCTGAGAAATTAACTGCAGGGCGGGCTTTCACAAGAGGTATCGTGACTGGAACCGAAGGGATCGCAAAATTTAGTTTACCGGCTCCGATGTGATGAGTTCGTTGGGTCGTCTGTGCCTCCGCGGCCGTAGTGCGGGCTATGTCGCGTGCAAGGATTTCACGCCTCTGCCCTAATTGCACGTTCAACTCATGCACTTGTTCGCGTGCCCATTCGATCGTATCGACCTTCTTTCCCAAGAGAGGGATAGAGAAGGGTAACCAAGCAAAAGGTGGTAGCCGAAGTGATGGTCGCTCTTCCCTAGGGACCAGCCCGTCGAGAGCCTCTTGTGCGACTTCAGGGTCACTTTCGGGACTGACACCGTCTTTCCTATTATTAGCCTTCGTAGTCTTCTTCTGCTTCTTGCCATTTCGTTGGATCGCCTTGCTGAGCAGAGATGTTTCGGCTGACTCGAGCATTGAGCACGCCTTCAACCGACGATTGTACAAGTCAGGCATATCTCCAAGATCCCTATTGATCCACACTTTTTGCACACCGCCTGGCAGGTAGCCGAACAAGCGGGTCAGGGCAGATTCAGAGAGATACCTAGATGGGATGCCTGTGACGAGAACTGTGCGAGCCTGAGCAGTGGAGGAATGGGCCCGGCTAACAAGGTAATGTTGGCGAACGCGAACGTAGTGTGTCATTTCGTGTTTAATATTCCACCAGATCCATACTATGGCAGGAAATCATCAGGAATAGTAACAGCGAGGCCGTCCAACGTACTAGTGAAAATCCAGGTGAGTGCTAGATGTCCTGCATAACGCGCCTGCTGGATAGACGAAATATTGCCAAAAATGAACTTGTCAAGACCTGAATGGCCAGGAATGTCCGTATTGACAGAAGTGAGGGGGAGAAGCACAATCCAGGATAGGAGCCATATTGGTGCTAAAATGCGGAGCACCATGCGCAAGTAACGGACAAAAAAGTAGCAGTCCAACCCGTTGATATTCTTTATCTGGCGATAATCCGCATTGAAGACAGAGATAAGCCATCCTAGAAGATGAGGGGACAATGGCTGCTGTCTCTTCCTGTAGGAAGGTAAGCACAATGCGCGAACAGACGAGTGACCAGGCGCACGCTTCAAAAACTGATAAACTCCTGGGTTCATAAATGAGGCGGAAGTAGCGCCGGACAAGGGTGAACGCTGATATTTCAGCACCAGCTATAATGCCGTTCAAAACCAAAGCCGTCAAGAAGGTTTTGGTCGAGGCAGTGGCTGCTCCATTGAGGTTAGACCTAGTGCAAAAATGACGGCTCTCACGCGCAGCTCTCGAGAGAAGAGGAAGACGTACATTCAAGGTTGTGGAACTGGGCTTGGAGAAAGGAAGGAAGAGGATGAAGGAGTGGTGGGGCGCAGTATAAAAGGCATGACGCCGTTGAATGGAGCCCCCAGTCAAGAAAAGAATAAGGAGGCTAAGCGTCGCTAAGGCATGGGACCTCCCGGTTATAGTTTGGTGACGTCAAAACTATGGCGCTAGAAATGCTGACTAACGCGCTAAGCACACTAGTAGAAATTTGGTCAGTGCCGCTTGAACCTGTCCTACTCAAATTATCAAACGGTCTCAACGTTCTGCTTGGCTTTGACTGTCAAGCCGCGCCCGCACAACCCACTCAGTTAGTGCTGTTGTATTCCGTATCTTACAAAACAAAGGTTAAAAGGCAAGAAGAAACGAAGAATGCACAGCAAAAGGAGCGATGAGATCGCCCCTTTCGTCCAGACAAGCACCTGACCAGGCTCCATTCTCGCTATCGTGGCCCTGATGCACACGAATGAATAGTGGGCGCATGATCGTTTCTGAGTCCTGTGGGGCTGTGGTCTTCACTTTTCTGTCAGGCGGCGTGGTGGCGGTCCGACTAGGAGATCCTTCGGCAATGCACACCTTCCGGATCGCAAGGAGATACATGCAAGACAAACTGGGCACTCGAAACTCGTAACGACTGACAATATTCACGTAATAAATTAAAACGACGACGACGACGAAACAATATTTGGAGTACCCGTGCCCAAGCGCCAACAAAAAAAAAGAAGAAAAAAAAAAAAAGGCCACCTCAGACGACGCACGCGACAAGGAGCAGATGCGAACCACTACGTCCCCCCGGCCCCCCGCCGCGGACGTCACGGCCATAAGGGTCGCCGCGCCTTCTCGGGCGACGTGCGGCTCTCGACGGTCTGTCCCAGAATCCTCACATCCACGGGCGCGACGATGATCTCCACCCCCGAGAGACCGGAATCGGGCGAGTACACTATCGTCGGCTTCTCGGTGGGCGCGGGCGGAGGGGAAGGGAAGGAGGGCGAAGACGAGGGCGAGAGCCACGAGCCCCGCGAGCGACTCAGTGCGGGCTGCGGCCGCGCGATGCGCATGTCTGGCCGTCGTCCGAGTACGGCGTATCGCGAGAGGTACTGCGGTGTCGTCGGCGACATCTGCGGACGTAGGCCGAATAGCGATCGCGCGGACGCCAGGATCGGCTGCTTGACGAGGTCATCGCCAATTCTTCCACCGCGGTACTTCTGGACCAGTGGATAGACGTAGCAGTAAATGAATGCGCCAACTGCCAGTGAGGCCGACAGTATGATGATGACTGTGAGGTAGATGTCACGTGAGATACTAGGCGACAACATTATTTTTGGCACGCACTAGTGAGAGGGCTCAGCGAGGGGACGTGGACATAGGTAATCTCGCCAGAGTTGTCAGGTCCAACAGGGTACATCGCATCTGAATAGATAGTTAGGTGGTCCGCATCCTTGGCGCGTTGCATTCTCCTTGTCAGCACAAGGTGGAGGTGCTCCGGGATGTATGAAAGTTGAGAGGATAGATCAAGAAAGGAATGGATGGGGCAAAGCACAGAGAGATGACCGTTGGGCCACAAAAACAGTATATCATTAGCCACTGCTTTGGTCAGCCCACGAATACACCTTTCTAGTCATGGAATTCATTTATGCTCAGACGTCCTACAATCCCACCCAAGACTATTATAACTGCGGTCGCCTATAAAAGCGAATAAAATAAAGGAAACATTCGGGGTCTGTGGCGCACGGACATCCAGACCGATGAAGCGAAATGTCTGGATAGCAAAGAGTAACACCGACTAGTTTGTCTGGGCGCCAACAGCCTAATTGGAGATGAGCCAGAGGCTAGAAGTGGCACTTATGGAACTTACCAAACGCTTGAGATGTTCCATGAATACTTGCAAGCTAACATCATCCGTAAAGATAGGCTGTCCGGCACCGCCGGCTTGACCCGCGCCATACATTCCAGCTGACATGTGCGTTGTGGACGGGTTCAATTTTGAGAGAAGGAAACGAGCTTGGCTGCCACCCTGGTCGCAAACAATATATCGGGGAATAGGGAAGCGGTCCGTCAGCAAATCCTGACACAGGGAAAAGTCGTCAGTCATATAGATGAGACCTTGTTCAAGTTGAGAGCGACTCCGTACTTGGGCATCATTGATGGGTGTCTCAAGAAGTTCTTTCAAATTTTCATAACCCTCTTGGTCCTGGTAACCTGCCTTGCGCCATTGGGCGACGTTTTCGCCGTGGAATATGAGGATGTGGAAGAATGTGTCGAGAAGCAAGACGACTTCCGCCTTAATGGAGACGCTATCGAGCAGCACCGGTTGGGGAGCCGTGTCCAACCCGTATGACATAAGGGTAGGTTGGATCATGATGAGGGAGTTATTGACATCTTCCTCGTTAAGGATGTGCCTGTAGAATGCTGTCTCATCCGGGCTATTGTTAAATACCTGCAAGAATTGGCTGCGGCGCAGGTGGAACATAAATTGAGGATATATACTAAAGTTGTCGGTAAGCCTGAAACTCGCCGGGTCCTCCTTCCGATAGTCAGCGAACTTCTGACACAATCGAATAAGCATGCGGTCGAGCCAGCGCAGGACATCCGGAGAGTCATCAATTTCAGCTTTGAATACTGCAATGCGCGCCATAAGCACCGCCGCGGCTTCCTGATCAAACGACGACGCAATGCTTGGAGAACCAGCCTCGGCGAAATTGCGTGCGATAGTGGTCACACGCAGTCGCATTTGGCCTGTCGAATGCTGGTAGTGTGTAACAAATTGGATGAGACCACGGGAGCCTTGCTGGAGGGGTTGTCCGGCGGGTGTGACGACTTCGAAGTAGACGGCCTCGGAAGTGCGTGGATTAATGGTGTTCAGCTTCCAAGCCGACGTTTGCCCGATACCGATTTCGGTTTCGCCAACACACGCCGATTTCTTACCCGTCGATATTGCATGTCCAATTAGCCCTGACACTTTCAGTTCCTTCGTGGTCTATAATGCGGTATTAATATATTTAATATCGTCAATTATTGACATCCTGACCTGAACGTCAAACGTGGCGTTAAATCCCATCGTCAGACTGCCTTGATCGTCTTTACCGAATATGCGAAGGAAACTCTGTTTGAAGATGGACGTAGTGAACGAATCTGAGAGCACCATAACGCCATTGGTGGAGTTTGGTAGCGCTTTCATTTCCAGGAGCCCAACTTGGTCGAGACAGCCGGCAAAGAGATCGACCGCGTGACCATTGTTCGACACGCGCTTCGCTAATCCCTCGTAGAACTGCACATCCATAAGCACGACTGAAGACGTTTTCCTTGTGCGACACGAACCTTGGTCGCTCGCTTAAAATGTTTCACGCTGTCACGATCAATATCGTGGTGTGACCGAATGGGCTCTTTAAGCTCATGGGTAACCACCATACCCGGTCCCTCGGTTGCGGCACCACCAGCAAAGATCATGATGCGTGCCCCGGTATTGGGGAAGGTTGTCTGAAAGGCATACATCAGTTGAGATCATCGTGGAGAGGCGCACCCAGCATACTTCTAGTAGGCCCACAGCGACGCTCAATGCAACCCCAGTGCAGCGAAGTGGTCGCATGTCACTTGCGACCGGCCATGGGTCACGTGTCAACGACTCGAGGATACCAGTGAGCTGGAATTCGCATTGGGAAACAGGGAGGAGGAAACGAGTAGCGCCAAAGGCCTGAGGAGGCATAGGCTGGCCAGGTCGGGGGGCTGCTCGGTTCTGTGCACTCAGACCAAGCATATCTTGGATCTGTTTCTGAGTATACTCCTTCCCTCCACGAAAAACGTAGGATTTGCTGCATTCCGCATAGCCAATTTCGTGGACTTGAGTCTAGAAAATATTTGAGTGTAGAAGGCAAACGATAGCCGCTGGTACTTACCATGGTTCCGAAGGTAATAAGGCCGACTAGGGAATAGGGAGGTAGAAGGCTCAAACTGACGACGATCGCATCGCGAAGGGCCTTGAGATCATCGACATCGAGACAAGTGTCAACTACGAAGAGGAATATTGGGGGTACTTGAGCGGGGCGGCTGAGTGTATACTCAATGGTGGTGTATTTGGGCAATAGCTCGGCAGGGAGATTTGTGCTCGAAAGGTCTTTGTAGTGAGGAGGAAATGCATTGCGTGTGAGGCAGAACGGACAAATCCATAACTTCCCTCGAATGTCAATTTGGCTACGCGTGCGATGAGTGGAACATTGAGGCGCATACATAAAGAGACATACCAGTATGGATTTAAGACGGCTCGACAGGGTGTTGATTTGCAAGTCACAGGCTCATAAAGCACAGGAGGAAGGTCATGTCTCTGCTTCAACGGCGTGTAAAGAGCCGCGATTGGAACTACCGTCCGGTTTGCCTCAATGCGAGAAGAAGGCCAAACGTTCCACGACAGCCGGACGCCTGAAAAAAGGGCATGAAATAAGACTGGGGTGGAAAATGTATATAGAATACACACCATCACGCTCCTCCACGTCTTCGAAATTCATACTCATTTTGTGAGGTAAAAAAGGGAGAGAAATAGAATAGGCGTAGGAAGGTGATTCAGGCGGACACGTCGAGCGACTGTGATGGCTGTGCAGCCAAATGCAGATAAATCATTCCCACACACCAGCCTCGTGCGTGTTGAACAAACATATAATAGACCAAAATATTACCGATTGACAAGCATTGCCTGACTGCGCGGCCTTGCGCCATGTCTGTATTTTCCTTGGGCTTTACAAAGGCGTTCTCTACTACCGCGCACACGTTTCGGAAACAGGTTCATTCCCTTCGACTGCACACCCAGGCCGTACACATTGTCGGAAAATTGGGAGGGCGATTATATTGGATTTTATAGCATTATATTGTGATTATATTTAAATATAATGCTATAAAATCCAATATAATCACCCTCCCAATTTTCCGACAATCGACATCGTCTTCAATTGGAAATTCGGCATCATGGCCTTTGATATCCCTATCCCTTTTGTAAATTTTCATGAGCTGTTTCACCCTGTACTTCCAACTATACTAACTTGTCCATACCTTTGTTCCAAATATCCACTTTGTGATACTATAATCCGTTGACCTTGTGATCGCCTGTTATCTGAGGCCCTGCCAGGCTCCACTCCGAGGGTGGCAGCTCCACAATGGCCCTCAGCGCTCCGTGAAACAGACTCAGGCACATATAAATAACTTATTCCACGTATTCTACGAAAAGCATATTTTATTGAGTTACAGTACTCGGAAACAATTTCTTTCTAGCGCAACTAGACAATCTGGTCAGCCGCGATCACCGCCCGTGCTGGAATTGCATGGTATCTGCACGCCAAAAAAAGTCATCCACCATCTGTCATCGCCCGGCTCCACGACGTTCCGTCATCCGTCATCTTTTGCGTTAACGACAGAACCACGGGCAGAAGAGCATGGCGCCAAGCCTGTGGGTGAAACAGGAGGCTTCCCCTGCGCGCGCCATTGGATTTACGGGATCTTTGGCGCCTCCATCTGTCTGTATGATGATGTCACGAAGCCGCCGACAAGGGTGAGCCAAATCCCAACGCTAACTAAATTCGTTGTGCAATCTGTCCTCCTCAAGCAAAACTTGGACTCAGAAAAGGTTTGCTTCAAATCCCTGAGTCATCAAGTTTCTTCCCTCTTTATCGTCGATACGATACATACATACTATACCATCCGTTAACGTTAAAGAAAGACGAGCTGGCGTGCCTGGGAGATGCGTGGGAACTCCATCCCGATATGTATATGTCATATGGCCCACGCTTTGTGTGATCCGCTGACCACCTAGCTCTCAATCAATAACCTGAGTATGCCACATCAGCTCATTCTATGCAATGATGTGAGTGGCGCACATCACGGCAGTAGTCGGACTGCTGCTGCATGGCGAACCAAATACCACCCACAGCGCTGGAGCCAGGGGCACGTCCCACTAATCGATGTGCCTAAACAAGCATCATGATATGCGGCCAGGGACGAGCCCTCTTTCTCCGCTCTGCAGGCGCTTCTAGGATGTGTACAGGAGTCCTCTATTGGACACATGTGGCGATGTCGTCAAATTATAGCAAGATACGGTTCGAGGTTCGAACTGGTTTGTGGTCCTAGAGACAACACAGGCCGCTGAAATTCGAGGAAACGGAATTTCGGACGTTTTCAAACCCTGGGATCGACAGATACTGTCCGTCAATTCACCGCTGCAGGCCGCCCCCGAATCGACTGCATCCCCACGTTTCTGACTCAACCCTCTACGCCACTCGGAAACCTCCGCAGTGGATTGTCTCTTTTAGTGCATGCAGATTGTTTTGCGGTTTTATTATCGCGGGCAGCTGGCCCCTTCCTGGCCGCTTCGTGCTGGATCAATTCTAAATAGAATCGCGAAATCCACCGTGTGACCGTTCCCTCCGAAAGGACACGGGCTGGCACCATTCAACCTATTTAGGCCCTCTGTAACATGTCTTATTGTATTACCGGAGGGACTCATCATTTGTATTCGCCTCTACGCCGACCAGTCCCTGCGGGCATAAATCACCTCGATATGACATCCATGATGAGCCATAGTCCCTGCGCTCAGATTCCAGCTGAACGCCAAAAAGATGAGACATTTAAAACCAAGAATGTAGAATTGGATGGTGACAGTACGGTTGGGACAGTTAAATAAAAGTAAAAGCTTGAAATCCGCAGCTAGGGTATTTAAAGAGAGCGAAGAGCTCTCGCTCGCAAGAAGCGTCGAACCTCCGCTTGTTCACCTTTCTCTTCATCCCCACTCTGTCGTGATGAAGATACTATGCCCTGGCGGGAAAGTCACCATCGTACGACCAAACAGACGGGAACAAACAATTGCTACGCAAAAGTTGGACGTCCACCCGCGCATGTGAAGCTCGCTAAGGTCCGAAGCAGTTTTCGCCCTCTAGTGCCGCATTCGGACTTTATTAAGATCGTTTCGACTGGCGTTTACAGATAATAGGGAGCAAAGTTTCTGCCATGGACTCAGTGAGTATCCTACCAACCACACGCAACGTCCCTCGCCTAGACCTGGCACAATTACACGTAATCTGTTAAAGTTGAGTGCGTTATGAGAACACATGCCGATGTAAGTGCAAAAGCTGGGCTATGAGTTCAAGATTGTATCAGCGGGGATAACCGAGGGGACCAATAATTTCATCGGCGGTATCGATTTTGTGGGGCTCATTTCTGAAAGTGTTTTTGTTGCTTGCGCAGAACGCGATCGACCCCGTGTCCTGGTTTGGGGGTCTCCTTGAAACCGATGCACAGCGGGGCGACGGAGTCCGAATCACCGGTGGGCTGCGTACTAAAGATAGCGCCGCGCGGAAAATGGCGTCCGTAATTGCTCGGGTGACTTGAGCTGGTGGAGACAGCGAGATGCTCCACATACCAGATCAAGCACGTTTTGTTTCCTCCTTATGAAACACCAAGCTGGACTAGAGATATATATCAGCTGATGTTTGTTAAGGTCGTAATATGAGAGCTGGGCGCCGGGTGCGCCGCGGAGGTTTGTAGCAGGTCCGTGCGCTCCCTGGTTTGAACGACGAAAGTTCCCAAGAAGGCTAAGGCCCTGGCGCCCGGGCAAGTGGAGTCGACTGAACGGACAAGTCCGACAAGTGGACATGTCAGGGACCCTGCAAAAACTATTGTGCACAAAATGATAAGGATTTAGCTGCGCATTGTGATACGAAATGCACGCAGATGCTAGCCAGCGCGCTAAATCAAAGCTTTGACAGTTGTCATCCGAGGATGAAAGTCGATCGAACGGGACTGAACCCATATGTGGCGTCGTCACGTCCGTGTCACACACAAATAAAACACAAACACAAACAAAAGCCTGGTCACTGGGTCGGGTCTTTAGAATACCTCAGGTACTCAGCTTCCTGTTAGTCTCACAACTCATCGTGACAACTCTGACGGCGAATATCCAGCTTAAGTCCTGATGGGAATGAGGAAAAGGGGTGAGCCATCGTCAGGGTAAATATCATGATTTTCTCATATTCTCACAGCAACCTCGAATCGGGCCCATCAGGGCGCTTGGCTCGCCAGCATGGGGCGGGGCATCCGCCCTGATCCCTGTAGAATGGTCAAGAACATTCGCGAATCATCCCCTTTAGGAGGAAATACGTGGAGCGATTGCGTTTTTTCCAAAGTGCGCATCTCTCGTGCAACATGATGTTGTATGCGGTGCACAGCTGCCAAGTTCCACGTCCCAAACCACGGGGGCGACGTGTGACCGCGTTACGGGTCCGGTATTCAAATGCATATGTCCATCCTTAGCGCCCACTTGGAGTCCCTTAAATGACGGGTGCAAATAAGTCATAATGGGCCAAAAGTCATCCCCACACCACCCGCTCAGTCTTCACCCCCCCACTCGCCTTCGGCGAGTGCGGTCCTTGCCTCTGTTTTTATCATTTAATACTTTTACTTCACTTCTCCATCACGATTTCCTTCTAGTCCTTAACCCCTTCCTTTGCGTTGAGCCCTCTTTCACTGACCTTCTGCTCATCAATCACTCTTCTACCTCCCTTCGCCATGCCCTTCTTCTCCACTCTCCGTCCTCGCTTCCTCGAACCCCTTGAAGAGATTCCACTCGTTGTCCCCTTCCCCGATGCACATATACTCTCCAGGTATCTCTCCCACCTTGGCGTCGCCTCTCGTCGTCATCGCTGACCCTCACCTAAGTGGGCCTGGTGCTCTGGGACTTTTCAATGAAACACCCAGCACCATCGATATGTCTCTTCCGACTCCCAGTATCCCAGTTTTTGCTATGTTCTCCGGGTGAGTCATTTCTGTCCTCGGTTCCTCGAGTACCGTGGGTGACCTCCTCTGCCAGTGAGCTCCCGCCCCCTGCTCAGGTCCTTTACGAGACCCCCGTACCACAATCAGAAGCCATTCAGCCTCCGCCAGCGCCTCTGATTAAAGATATGGATTCATTTTCAGAGGGGACCGCTCAAGGAAGTTTCGACTTCACCATGTGCTCCGACCATGCTGAAGCGCCGCCCCCTCTCTCCGTCGCCTTCTCGCCTGACCATCCGACCCTTTCGATTGAGATTTGGCGCGACGATGTAGTCCGCAGTACTACTGTTGGATGGGAGGAGGGGCACCCGCGTAACGATGAAGACGCGAATATTTTTGAGGTGAGGTTTCCTGTTCTTTACATAAGTGGTTATCTCTCAGGAGCTGGGTCAAGGAGCCGGCGACCAAGCGTCGCCGTCTGTCACTGTTTTCGCCTGCGACAGAGGAGGAACGGCCTGCGACGGCGCCTATGAACAGGCGCTCTCAGTCCCTTCCACCGGTCAGCCTCTTACTGATTCGGAATGGCGATGACTGTGACAGTTCTGTGGCTCCTCTCCCCGCCGCAGTGTCCAGCCCATGCTCTGCCCCTCCTACGTTGGCGTAGACTCCGTTATACTTTGTAAGTTCCAATGCGCTTTCGATCTGTTAAGATTCTATTCAAAAGCAAGTCACTTTAGTTCCCTTGGGTCATGCACCACCATCAGTGGGACTTGTTTACTCAGACAACTTCGCACTTCTTGAATATAAAACCTATCACGAAACTTCTCCAATGACATTACGTGTACAATGTACTAACCTAGATATCCCGCTGTGTTACCCGGGGGGAGCAGTGGTATAGACTAGACAGACTTGCCAGATCAGGATGGCATGTAATCGGACGGGAAGAAATCGAAATCGCGACTTAGTCATCATCTGCCATATCCCGCTATCTCAACATTGTATTTGGTTTCCGTGCGTGCGATCCACAAACCATGACTCCGCTTCTCCCATGTTCGGTTCCGTACCACGTGGCCGTCGGACAATGTGTCCTCAAATATAGTATGTTTTTCTCACGTGTATGATTGGATAAGCCGCCAGTCTGTGTCGGAGGTCGGAGGTGTTTCCCTCCCGCCTTGGTTTTCTTGTTTCACACTTGTAGATTAGAAGGTCTACAGCGATTTCATGGAATTCGTGCCAGCCCCAGCTGTACATAGGGTACTTTGTGCTGATTGCGGTGGGTTGATAACAATTCTTTGCCTAAAAGGCTGTGTTCCATCCCATGCCCATCCAGGGGATCCAATTGTTCCCAACTCAGCAAACCTGTGCATCAATTGTCTGAGGAACACGTAAGTTCGATTTGCTCTTACCAGTCCTCGCTTAACCGCGGTGTCTTAGCGTTGACATCACCGAGGGTATCCCGAAGCAAGGTGAGTTCATCGAGCCTTACTTGGTGGGATAAGTCAGTCTTATGGGTTTATCACATAGCATCTGTATCGTATTGCCGGAATTGCGAACGTTTCCTTGCACCTCCCGCGCAATGGACAATTGCGAGGCCTGAATCTCAAGAACTCCTTGCTATCTGCCTCAAGAAACTCAAGGGCTTGAATCGGGTGCGGCTGACGGACGCGCACTTTATTTGGACCGAACCGCATTCAAAGCGACTGAGGATATCGCTGACCATACAAAAGGAGGTTCGTCGCGGTCGATTAGCTGAGTAATCGGGAAACTTATTCATATGGTAGGTGTTGACTTCAACAATTCTAGAACAAGTATTCGAGATCGAATACCTGGTTCAACACGGACAATGTCCCGACTGCGCGAGACTGGCCGCGAAGAACACTTGGAAGGCACTTGTCCAAGTCCGGCAGAAAGTTCCCCATAAACGCACCTTCTTGTACCTTGAACAGATTATCTTGAAACACGGGGTGCAAAAGGATACGATTTCCCTGAAGGAAGTCAAGGACGGTCTGGACTTCTTCTATAGCCAGCGGAGTCATGCGATTAAAATGGTGGAATTTTTATCCGGGGTCGTACCTATCCGGTGAGCACCGCCACTCTCGATCGTTGGTGTGTGCTCATCGAGGTCCAGATCAAAGACGTCGGAACGCCTGCTTTCTGCGGATACGCATTCTAATACGGCCAATTTTAGGTTCACGTACTCTGTCGAGATCGTTCCTATATGCAAGGATGATCTGGTCTGCTTGCCACCCAAACTTGCGCGGCAGCTAGGAAACATCGACCCTTTGACCGTCTGTACCCGGGTTGCTAACTCACTTCACTTCCTCCATCCCTCTACATTGCAGTCGTGCGAACTCATCGCGTCCACATACTGGCGGGCCCCGTTCGATTCTCTTGCAAGTGTTTCTGATCTTGTGGAGTTCGTCGTTCTAGACGTTGAAGCATCAGGTCGCACACACGGGAAGTGGGTAATGGCCGATGCGCAGGTGGCACTGTCGGGCGCATTTCGCTCGACTGGAGCATACGAGGACGATCGCATGATGGATTACGAGACCTCCGCATCAACGAACCAGATCTTCCACACCCGTACACATCTAGGTGGGATCCTTCAACCCGGTGACGCGGCATTGGGCTACCATCTCAGCAATTCCAACTTCAATTCAGACGACTTTGCCAGCTTGCCACAGGATCTCATTCCCGATGTCATCCTAGTGAGGAAGGCCTACCCAAACCGCCGCAAGAAGAACAAGTCAAGAAATTGGCGACTACGGAGTATAGCAAAGGAAGAGGGTGAGGAAGGCGAAACTGGGAGCGGACGCGGCGCGGTGGGTCGTATGGGAGGTCGCGATCAGAAGAAGGTCGAGGAGGATTACGAGTTATTCTTGCGCGACCTCGAGGAAGACCCAGAGATGCGCTCTACGGTTAATCTGTACAAGACAGATGGTACCAAACCAGGGAGGGGTGGGTCCCGAACTTCTGATGTCAAGATGGGGAAGAAAACGCCGAGTGCGATGGACGTGAATGAAGCGCCAGCACCTGCTACTGAGCTGGTTTCTGAGGAAGGTGGGGAGGATGAGGATGAGGTGGATTTCCCAGAGGTTAAGCTCGAGGAGCTGTTGGAAAACTTTGACGAGATGACGCTTGGAGAGGACGAAAATGAACATGCTTAGAATCTGTATTCCTATTATGGTGTTTCCGATGGTGGCGCGATCACGTGCTCGTGGCTTGAACGCGGCCATGTGGCGTGTCCCAGCCGTGGCGGCGGCGCTGCCAACTCCTCCTTGTCCCTCTTCAATTTGTTTCAATATGGCCACTAGAGCAAAATCAAAGCCCTCTCTCGTCGCACCAGCAAGGAAAGTGCCTGTGGGCAAGAGGGCTGCTGTCACGGAGCATACTGGACTTCCTAAGTCCGCCCAAGACAAACGGATCTCTGCGATGCGTGCAGTCAACAGTGCCTTCACAGGGCCTTACCGCGGTGATGAAATCTGGATGGAAGGCCCCCCGGTTGGAGCCTTCCTTGAAGAAGTCTGCGGCTCCTACTCATGAGGCATTTGGCCTTGCAATTGCTGCGCGAAGCGCATTGGGAGATCTGCGCACATTATCGCCCGGGGGTGTTGACGTCGAAAGGGCAGCAATTAGCGTGGCAGGAAAACTCCTTGGTCTAGAGATGGTGAGTTGTTGATGCTTCTTTTTTGAGCTGTTAGGCCTGATTCATGAAGTATTCCTACGCGTTGGACGTACTTTCCGATATGCATTGCAGACTTCTTGCGTTAGTAGTAACACCTGATCTCATGCCACCTACACCCCCTCGCGATGCCAAGATGCCTCAGCGGCCTCGGGATAGCATTGCTATTATTTCTTTGCCTCTGCCATCACTGTCATCGAAGATTTCGGATCCTACTTTGATCTTGCTCATCGCAACATATCTGTCTCACATCCTCATAGCACTGTCTCATTACTTTAGCTCAGCATCCCCCAAGCATGCACACTACGAAAATCTTGTCCTATATTCTCAGACCTTGCACGATTCTCCTAGCCTCTTGAGATGGGTCTCTCTGTGTACACAGCTTCCCGAAAAGCAATGTGACGTTCTCCTAACGCGAGCCTACACTGCCCTTACCTCAATATCGAGTCAAGCATCAGGAACCGCCGAAGCCCTATTTCGTATTAGAACTTATGCTTTCATGTGCTTACTGCACACAAGCGGTTCGACAATCGGGCCCAAGACTTTCTGGGATCAAGTCGTCAGATCGGCTTCGTCCTTTGCGAAGTCGGCTAGCTCCAAAGACAAAGAGGAGGAACGTAGGCTATGTCGTGTTGTTACCTCCGCTTTCTCGGAACTGCTGGCTTTGGTTGAAGAACGGGAAAATAAAAAGGAGTTCCTTCACGGGACACATTTCATCTCATTTTGCGATGCCTGGGTCAGTTATTCTAAGACGGTGAGCAATTTTCAATATGTTTCAGAACATCACTCAATCTCTCCAGGCCGACGATGTCAGTGGATTGAGCAAGGTCATAGCACTCGTCCAATCATCGCCTTCGACACCCTCCACGGGTCTTGACGAGGAGAACTTGTTGAGTGCTTTATCGAAGTTGAACCTGGAAGATGATGGCCAGAGCGATATGCGAGAGCACGTTTCTGGATCTTCATTGCGGAAGGACAAAGAAAAATACGAGCCCACGCAAGTTGCTCACATCACGAAGCTGTGCGCATCATTTGCCCGTGCTACGGCCCTCTTTACCCGCCTTGGTCAACGCGATGGTGCGAAACATTATATGATCTTCGAATCACCTGTCATCTAAAGACCACTTACCAGACGTGGAGGAGATATGCTGAGCAGTATCCGGGAGACTAACGAACATGTCAAGGAAGTAAGAATCCTTCGTCCTCCTTTAGAAGTCAACGACGAGTATATACAAGCCGAAAGTAAGATGAGACGCGCCTTGGATCGACTGAAACGAGCGGCTATCAGAGTCATTGACACTCCGGATGACGCGAGAGCGTCCAGTGGTGGCATTGTCAAAGCCGTAAAACCGTTGTTGATGGACATGGCCATGACCATGGAGGCCTATTTGTCTGCGGTAGGTAGAGTTTTCGAATTCGTTGCTTCTGTTCAATTGACTCTGCCAGCATGGTCAGGAATCTATCTCAGAAGATTACGTCTCATTGCTGGATCTGCTTTTTGTGCTGGCACGGACAACGATTGCTCCAAACAACCCCGTTTTGACCGACTCAGCATATGATATTCTCTCCAGGGCAGCTCGCCTACTCGGGTTTCAATCCAACGATGATCACGAGTGTCCCCATACGATTTCCCCTCCCCCATCAGTAACCGAGCACGCATTCGCGAACTTCGTTCGTTGCTTATCCGGTGCTTTCCATACCCTCGGTGGAACGCTCTATCAGGCCGGAAAATACGGATCTGCCATCCGGTTCATTCGTCGTGGATGTCTCATGGGGGCTGTTGCGTTGCGCCTTCGTAAGAGTTGTGAAATAATGGTCCAGGACAACGCGGAGGAGCCGCAGACCGAAGCAAACGGCAAAGATATCCAAGGCTGGGGACAACTCCGTGATCAGCATTCACGCAGATGGGAGTTGCTTGGTGTTTGCCTTTCAAAGATTGGTGATAGACTGGTAGGTCTGACCATGAACTTGCATTATAGTCTCGAACCTTTCGTCTTTCTTAGGGTGCCTACGAGGCTTTCATCGAATGTCTCCGTTCGTATATTTTTCCGTGTACCTTTGTAGAACTGGTCCGCACGATTGGACCTGCGGGCGCGTTCGAGGTGGCCCCATCGCTCAAGCAAGTTGCAGTCATCATAGACAGAGCCACCTACATGGCATCTTGTGAGCTACTGCGCCCACCGGCGCAGGTTTCGCTCAAGGAGTCGCTAAGTTCTATATCGATTGACAGCGCCGACAATCAAGAAGAGGATCGTCGCTGCATCATCGGCGCTATTCTTGAGCGGCAAGTAGAAAGCTTAGCTGGAAGTCTCTGGAAGCCGGACGTTAAGAGCGCGGTCAGGGAGCTCCTAATTGACTGCGCTTCGATCTACGATTCGGCGAATCGACCTATTCGGCGCGCAGGAGTCTTGTTAAGAGGTTTAGAACTTTCATACTATACTGACGCTCCTGGTGGGGATGTTCAGTTGGCAAAGTCTCAAGAAGAAATTGAAGCGCTTCTGAGCCTCGGAGTACACATGTGTTTTCCCATCGTCATGGACTCTTTCTGACTGACTCGCCTATAGAATGTCGGGAGGGATTCCTCGCTAACGCATCTACTTAACCTACATAGAGCCGAGATGCACATGTGGCTCGCCCTACATGCACATCGCCATGTCCATCCCCAACAGTACACGCTCATCACTCAACATTCTCAAGAAGTCTGCCGCACTCTCAGGATGTGGATTCAAGGGACTCCCGGGCGGACTCCCGAGGTGAAGGAGTCTCCTAAGCAGGTCAGGGCTGCTCGTAAGGCAAAAGGAAAGACGGCTACTGTCCGTGCCGTCGCTGCAGCGACGCATAAACCTAAAACCTCGAAGGTAGCCCCCACCACACCCAAGCGCACACGCAGTAAGCATCCGATTCCTAACTCTCTTCCAATCGTCTCTAACTCGCATGCCTCTCAGAGCCCGACCCGTCTCTATTGGCTGAATCAATCACCGTGCTTAAAGCAGAGAAAGCTGTCGCGCTCACGGGGAAAACTTCTCGCCGGATCTTGTCACTTATAAGTACGTCTGCTTTTCTTGAAGATTCGTTCTGGTGACGTTGACCTCCTTCAGACATGATGATCCACCTCGTAGGCTTCATTGGGCAAATCATCCTCAAGCTCGAACTTTTGCAAGTTGCGAGACAGGTCTGCGAACACCCCTCTGTTGGTCAACATGACGGTAAGTTTTTTTTTGATAAGAACCTTGGTAGCTTGGTGACAGGAGAACAAGATTTTGTCCAGCTTTCCATTCAATTGGCGCATGAATATGTGAAACTGGGGAAGTTGAGAGAGGCTGGCACCGTTTACAAGCGCAGCTTGAATCCCTACGCAGGTACACACGGTGTCGAATGACACCAGAGTTGTTCTCCTTCTGCGTCATGCGGAGTCGTTGGTGCGGATTGGAGATATTGATCAAAGGTAATTCAACGGTTTCTCTTGTTGCGTTCTTCTAACGTCGCTACTAGCATAGCTTTATATACTGAGGCCTTTCAACTATCGGAGACTTTGTCCTTGAACATGGGGGAGTCCTCGACTCTTGATCGCGTGCATTCCCACGTAAATCGCCTCAGACGACTGGCGTTGGCGGCGAACGTGTTTGCCGAGATCAAACTGGCTCAAGTGACTTTCTTCTTTTCTTTGGGACCAATCAATGTATTGACACAAGCTAGGATGATCCTACCGAATCACTCACTTGTTTCCTGCAGGCGATCCGACTGTGGCATCGTGCTGTCAGTGCGCTGTCTCACTTAAGCTCACGTGAAGGCTCCGCAACCGCTACATCCTCCTTAAGCAATCCGTTTGATGTTTCGTCATGCAGCGGGAAAGCCTCACCAACAAAAGACGGAAATCAATCTTCTACTACGTCAGGCGCGATATTGCATCATGCTCGCGCGTCCACAAATGCTCTTGAATGGCAAGTGGCAGAGGGAATGCTCGAGACGACGATGTCGCTCGCGGGTGTCTATCTCCGCAGAGGATCGGTTCGAGAGGCAGAATACTTTATACGAGAAGCTGAGCAACTCGCCAGCTCGATGAACGCCCCAGCCTTGCTCTGTCGGGCGCTCGCCATGCAAGTCGATATTCAGCTACAGCTCAGACAGCCCGACAATGCGCTGAACACACTACGTGCGGCGACCAATGCTCTCAATAACATAACTGGCCCTGATGCGGCCGGGCTATGTAAGTTGTATGGGGAACATAGCGAGCTTTTACTGCAAGATAAGGATGCCCAACTTAAGTATGCGGAGGCCTTGAAGATGTTGGAAGAGCTGGACAAGACGTTCTTGGGGCTTGATGGTCATAAGAGGCATTTATTCTCATTCCCTCCCCGGGCTGAACTGACCATCTTCTAGACGATCAAGCGCCTTGCTATCAGGTCCCCGTCCCCTCCAGTCAAAGGAGAACTTGGAGCCACCGGTTCCTGCTCTTTTCTCCGCTGTTCTGCGGCAACATAGTGAGCTCCTCGTCCCAATAACAGCGGCTTGGTCTTATCTCCGTTGTGCTAGTCTGGCTTTTGCGCAACGATATTGGCGATGAATACGAGATGTTACTGCAAAAGTTGTCTCACTTGGCCCCATCAGCTGATATAAAGGCAAGGAATCATTTGGGGAAGACGGCATGGTCTCAGGTGCTCACGCGTCTTACAGGCAGAAGAACGATCTTTGTTAGCCAAATTAACGCTTCATGACGTGTACAATCACTTCCAAGAGGACATGGTTCTCAGCAGTATCAGAGAGTCAGGTATGGTTTCGTTCATGCAATGGCACATACGAGCTCAGGCTGCTGAGGGTTATCGTTAGTTTTGTCACTCCCGATGGGAGTATCTGGGGACAAATACCTATTAACCACGACATCATCGCAACCAATTATGCATACATTGGCTGCCGCAGGAAAGCTCTTTCACTCAGACCTTACTTCAATTGCACACTGTGGAAGTGTGCCCAGGGTCCGCGAAGCGGCAAGTTCTCTGGCCCTCATTCAATCATTTCAATCGTCCATAGGGGGGCATGACAGCACCTTCCTCGTTGCAAACTTGCTAGGTCAATCGTACCGCCCTTAATTCTGCCTTATTGACTTGGCTCACTCTAACTACAGACACGTGTGCTAACGTTACTTTGAGGCGAGAGATGCTCGAGATCATCTCATATAAACTTCCCTCTCCAAACAGGGATGACCTCCGTTGGCCACTTGGCTCTAACGACGCTCAGATCGATCAGTCGAGTCGTCAAATGAACGAGACAACATTATCGCCATTTAACTCGGACGACGACAATGACGAAGAGTCTGAGGACTCACTGCTCGCACAATACTGGGAATCTATCCGCCTTAAATACCAACAACTGCCACTCGACCTGGCTGGCCTTGCTCGCTCAAAGGTGGACACACTACCAACGAATTGGACAGTCGTCCACATCTATCTGACTGATGACTATAACACGATGTTTGTTTGCCGCCAGCGAGCTAAACAGCGGCCCCTCATCTTTTCGATGCCACTCAAGGGACGCCGAGAAACAGAGGATGATGAACATCTCACTTTCGAAGACGCCCTTATGGAACTTCGGGAGATCGTGCGTCTCAGTGACGAGAGTACCAAAAGTGCGATAACTGTCAAGGGCCAAGATCAACGCGCTCGCGCTGTCTGGTGGGCGGACCGTGGGGTATTGGACAAGAGACTAAAGGACCTGTTGGAAAACATAGAGTTTTGCTGGTTTGGCGCTTTCAAGGTTTGTCCAAATTCAGTTGAATCGACTATCTGCTGATGACGTTGCGTAGACCATCCTCAGCGAACAAGTTTCTGTTCCTCAGGACGCCATGTCGGTCTTCCGTAATCGCATGGACAGGATATTTGAACAGACCATCGGGGCCCAGGGAAAGAAGCAAAGCACTCATATGCATATTGACAACCCCTTGCTTGAATGTTTCTCTCGGCTATCGCCAAAGTGTCGCGACGAGGAGTTGGAAGACCTTGTCTACTTCATCCTCGATCTATATCAATTTTATGGCGTGCAAGTTGCCATTGCGGAGGTCGATGTTGATCACGTCGTGGTCGATATACGTACTGCGCTTGAGGAACACGCTGCAAGAGTGCGTGGCCGCGTCAGTTCCAATGATGACGAGCACGTGTTCCTGGTGCTGAACCGGTGTTTGCAAGAGATACCATGGGAGTCACTCCCTATCTTACGTGGGAGGAGTGTTAGCAGAGTACCGAATGTCGACTTCCTTATTGACCGACTCGAGCTTGCTGGACGCCGTCGCCGATCAGGGAGCCGCGACTCGGAACAATATGACGGACACACTCGGCTCAATTCGTCGAGCACATACTACATTTTGAACCCCAGTGGTGATCTTGAAGGTACCGAGCGTCGTTTCTCTCCCTGGCTGAGGAACATGCAAGCCGTTGGATGGGACGGTATCATCGGTCGCGCGCCGAGTGAGCAAGAGTTCTCGCACGCCCTCTCGAAGAATGAGTTGGTCATGTATGTTCTGGCCTTTGTCCCGACTGCGAACTGCGCTCTGATCTCTCGTCGTTTTAGTTATTTTGGCCATGGAGGTGGTGAACAGTACATACGGTCGCACAAGCTTCGGCATTTACCCCGGTGTGCGGCCACCATGCTATGGGGCTGTTCTTCGGGCTTGCTGAGGGATATGGGCGAATTCGATCGTGTTGGCACACCCCATAACTACATGCTTGCGGGATGGTGGGAGATCCTCTTCACTTTCGTTTACCTTTTCATGATTAATTTTACCGCTCGCAGCCCAACTTTGATCGCAAACCTCTGGGATGTGACGGATCGTGACATCGACAAACTTACCCAAGCCGTTTTTGATAGAATGCGCCTTACGGCTGAGGCACGTCAAGAGAACGTCGATGGGTCTGATAGGAGACGGAACCTCCATCATTAAAGCCCTTGCAGAAGCCAGAGAGGTATGTAAGTTAAAGTACATTACGGGCGCGGCTCCCGTTGTATATGGAATACCTTTCTACATATAAGTATAAGTACAGTACTTTTGTATAATCAATATAGCCCCGCACTCTATCTCTACTATTTACCTTCGAGACGGGAATACAACAAGATCACATAATAAAGCCCTGGGCATGATCACTTGGGCGACTAGGATGCACGTCAGCGCCGGAATCGACAACGGTGACAAGGCCAGAAACTATGCCCGGTCTTCTGGTTTTAATTCTTGGGTGGGTTTTGTTGGAGACCCCGCCAGGCAATATATCAGGGAACCAACGGTCTTGGGATGGCCATTAGCTTGAAGGACGGTGAAAGAAAGCAGCTGCGACTTACTGTAAATACCAAGCATACATAAGTTGGCAGGGATCCAATGACATCTGTTCGTCATGTGAAGTGTCAGCCTAATCATTGCTTTATCGGAAGTCTAGCCAACCTATATTGGTACCTTGTGATAGGCGACTCTTCGTCAGCATCGAAAACACCATCGCCTTGGGGAGAATGGCTTACCAAATCCTGCTGGCGCATTGGGCATGGATGCGCGTAACTGAGCGAAAGCAATCATGGTGCCGATAGGAAGGACCAATACGGCGGAGTCGATCTTATGGTGAAAGATAGCGGCCTTTATTGTGGCCATCATTAGAGCGAGGCTGACCAGCCCTAGAAGGAAGGTTTGCGTGTCAGGAAAGACAAGTGTGAGAGACCCACGGAAAGGCGTACACATTCCGAGGATGATAGTAATGACGTAGAATTTGACGGACAAGGCTCGTCCAGCGAGGATGTTCACGGACGTCACCATATTGGCATCTACGCTGATGCTATCCAAATTTGCAGAGAACCCACTGGAGCCAAAAAGAGCTCAGTCCTTGAGAACGCATAATCCTCGCTTTGAATGGTAGTTGCGACTCACTATGCGGCACCGGTGAGATTATAGATCCAAGCCCCTATAGCCTCACCAGTGTCATTGGTCTGAGCAACGATTGAGGCAGAAGCGGGGTACCTGAAGATGATGGGTAATGTCAAACCCGGGAACATCCGAGCGTCGTGGTACACTTACTTTTCGAAGGGGTAATCAACAAGATCGACTCGTGCTCGAGAAGGGTGAGGGCGTATGTCCAATTGTGTCCTAAACGCTGCTCGGAAGGCAGGGCCACCCAATGCGAAAGCCGTTGCGTTGTGTTGAAAGGTCGGTTGAGACGCGACCTGATCGTCAGAGGGATTTTGACGTAGGGGACCACCGGTGTTCGTCATAAATTGCGTACTGTATACTCTAGAGATTGAGGATATAGCGCAGGTATCGAAATTCAGAGCACGCACGGATTGACATAGATATCGACCACAGGACATTGGGGCACAGGCGCAGTGCTCTCTGCGGCAAGGTCGGCGCAATCGTCGCTAACTATCCACCAGTCGAACGTGACTGTGTTTTGCACAGGATCGAGGGAAACGAGGTCGAGTGTGAACAATACGTTCCGCGCGGCAGTGGGACGCGGGGATGAGCCCTTCAAGTCCAATGTGCCCATGTACCATCCAACGGTGATGCTAACGAGAGTCATGGTCGCTGCGGCAAGCAAACACCATACGATCCACGACCGTGAGTATACGATACACGTCTTCATGAGATTCTTTTTGGGAGGGAGAGTACTGGAACTGTCAGAGTGAGCCATGGTTATGGACGGCGCGTTTGTGTGCGGGGAGGAGGAGGGAGGGTGTAAATTATGTGTGTGACCACACTCAATAAAAACCGCAGTTCACCGTTAGCGTTGACCCCGAGGAGACCAACGTTACGGCGGCTTTCATGGGGAGAATCACTTATGGTGCAATCGGGGCGTTCTCGGAACGGAAATGTTGAAGTTGCGTGTATCACATACCTATTCGTGTCATGTAGGACTGTAGTGGTCAGGCATAACCGAACGGGAAATGTACGGTGATGCTGCTGGTGGAAGCACGGCGTCTTTGCACTGCCCATGCGACACGGAAGTGTGTTGGACAACAGCCTGACGACGCTAATACAGACACACCAGATAGCTCCTGCGCTTCGCTGTGACAAGGCAGAGATTGCAGTACACTCGCAAGAACGCCGGGTTGTTCCATGGAACGTCTTCCAGAAGTGCCCAAGAGAGCGTAGTCCTTGCCAATGAGGGAGCGATTCCAGAATCTGGATAGTGGGGCAGACTTCTGGATCACGCTAACTCACTGGAATTGGCGGGTTATGGACGTGTGTATAACATCGGGATCAGTAGCGGTGCGTGTTGTTGATGACTTGTGTGCTAGTGATGAAGTGAGAGTAGGATCTCCACCTGCAACGCTCTCCGAGCTTACCTAAGTACCACCTTCATGACGTGTTGCCCGTTGCATATGTTCTCGTTGAGGCTGAGCGCTGAGCGCTCGATCGAACTCAGTGCTTCTAGTAGCTGCATTGTATGAAGTGTCAGCCTACGGTACTATCCCTTGCCCCTCATTCGGACAGGCCTCTCAGTCGGACACCATTTATTTCTTACTCAGCAGCTATGGTACCGCATAAAGAACCGTAGCCCATAATACTCTTTGATGAAAGGTGTGTTACGTAGAAAAAAAGAGGCCGTTTGTCACGGAGATCGATGCTGTGTCGAGGGGGGCCTGTGCGAATGAGGAGCTGACCCTCCGCCCACTTGATTCCAATACAAGACAAGTTTCCGCTTCCACTTTAAAGAACCTGATCATCCAAATCCCGCAGATCAATCTCGCATATAGTGTGAAGTTGGTTGGTGACCTGAGACTAAGGGCTCAATTTGGCTGCCATTACTCCGCCAGAACTGGATCAAGGCTGGGATGCCACACGTGCAGGGCTCACCGAAACCTCACGGAGTGTTTCATTGATGTGCTGTTGTTTAATGTGCTAGAGCTAGAAATGATCAGGGTACGAGATCAGCATTATTTCCTGGCTTGCGGTTTTCACATCCTCCTCTGCCATTCACAGGATCCGGACTAGCTATATCTTTGCGGGATATAGAAATCGCAAATCATCATCTAGAATGCTGACGTGACGTAGATGGCACAACCAACAGTTGAAAACTCACGAGCGAGGGATCTGACATCTGAGGTGTTGTGTTACATAAAAAGAATGTCTAGACACGTAACAAACTTTATTTGCTAAAGCATGAGCGAAGGGTCTGTCTTCACATCTAGCGCTTCCTTTCCCTTCTCGACTGCCTCTAGCGATGCCCTCGATGAACTGGGACTCAAAGGATATGCTGCAGGCGTATAGTTATTACGTAAATCTCATCGAGAAGCTCTTCATTACAAGTGTGCGTGTCCGGGAAATTTTGAAGTCTTCGGCCAGCTTGCCTTTGTCATACTGATTGCTACTCTTCTAGCCACGGACGGAGATCGGGGTCAATACGTACATGTACAGTAGAGATCAATTCACTGCGTGTACTTTGTCCCGAACAATTATCCGTAACGAGGCATTTCCAACAGTAGGCAATCACTGTCGGCGTTCTCGATATCCGGGGGTTGAACATATCCTGTATTTGGCGGTCTAGAACCCCAACCTCGAATTCTACCAGGGTAATCTACGATATAGGTCTGGTTTCTCAGGATATTGGGTCTCAGTTATGTCCCCTCGTTTTTCCCCGTTACGATTCGGAGTTCGACAACTCATCCATGTCATCGGTTTCAACGCCTCAGCCAGGGATTCCATTTTCTGCGCCCAGTCTCTCGCAACAACACCCTGATACAAGCCAGGTGCGTACTATATCCTCTCAACAGACCCTCACATGCTCACCCAGTGCCCTTTCGGGTCGAGACTTGCGGCTGGACCTGTCCGCCCACACATCAAGCGTCCAGGCGCTCACGAGTATCCTCGACTTCTACTCCAAGTTCAGGGTAACCGTTGCTGAATCCCGTTGGTCAAGAGTCGTTGGCCGTCCCAATTAGCTTGAAGTGTATCAACCTTCACCGCTTTACGATCGGAACTGGATCGCGACCTTCCCACAGAGTATTGGATACGAAACGTGGCAGGCGAGGAGGCCATCCCGTTTATTCAAAGGACCTCGGACTCATCCACGCCTTGCCTTCGATACCAGTATCCGACCACTCACCACCCCGGTTCCGTGAGAGGATGCACCGCACGGTTTGACCAAGATCCCACACCTATATCATTGTCTGCGCTGGGAATCGTTGTAAATCGAACACTGATGAAGTCGTGCTTCACTGCCGCATGGCAGCGCTTCTTTACTCCGATTTCTGACCCCTTATCCTGATCATGAATTTGTAGCACAGATCAAGGCGACGAAGCGATAGTTGCATTTATCGCTGCCACCCCGATCGTTGTCAGACCACGACGCCGAGACATTTCTCGGATGGATCACAGATAGAATAGGGCGCCCACTAACCAGGCCAGAGTTTACTACACAAATCTATCTGGAAACAGGCAGTGTATTACGCCTGTATTCACGCAGTACATAGTCGACTCAAACCGGCCAGGGTGTATGTGCGTTGTGTGTGTGTCCTGTATGTTGGCGCTTGGAACACCAAGATATGGGCAGACACGCCGTCCCGCAAGAGGCGCTCCATTTAAGTTGAAAGGTCCATCGTTTCTATGTAATCCCCATGTCCTCAACTTGGGATGCAATCACGTCTACTTCAAACCTCGAGGTGTTCTTCAATGCTTGGTTCAACTATACGCAGGAGACCGGGAAAGAATTTCAGAATTCCGTGATCACCACTTACCTTAAGATCGATAGATATGACTCCCCCGACTCAGTCCTTCCTGTATTCTAAGAGCAAGCTCAGGAGCATTCACGAATGGCGTTCACAAAAATTTCAGTTGATGGTTTGTATGCCCTCTCTAGGAGAGCTGGCCTTAGCTCTGACGCGAGTCTCGTGAGTTTTGTGGCTTTTCTTCACACCGTCTTCACTGCAAATGCAACTGTATCAGCGTCCTTCTCCGTGCAAACCTCTCCAATTAATGTTACAGTTTCTTATATTTGGGGTGACTGGACGGCAAAGTCTGCGAGGGCAAGCAACGATCCTATCGTCGATCTTTTTGAATACATCGGTAACTTCCTGGGACGACTCACCACCATTTATACCGAGATCCCTCTTACCCTTCGACGAGGACAGAAATGATGACCGAGATACTATCTGACCTTGCTTTTGCGACCAAACAAATCATTAAGTACAGTTTGCAGTCTCTGACGAGCATCAATAAATGAATTCGAAGCAAAGAAATATGCGCGAAAAAAACTATCGAAGAGGAAGGAAGACTGGGTAGACTCGCTCTGGAGGAGTCTCAAACGACGGCCGGCCACGCAAACTCTCGATTAGCCTATGGCCTAGTCAATAACATGGAAGGTATCGACAGATGACACCGGGCAGGCTCTCTGTCCGGAATTCCATTTATCGCCGATGACTTTTCCGCGTGAGAAACACCGAACGGGAATAATTTGGTCATCTCGCGCACATTAGTAGCTGGTAATTACATTTCGCAGCTCAAACTAAGTCGCAAGCATCGTAGTTCTACTTTGAGATATGATAATTAACATCACGACATCACCACGCTAGTCCTCCCCCTCGCTGCGTCATTGTGCACTGATACATGCGACTCTCGATCGTCGCCCCTCTTTGCTACCGCTGAAGGCGATGTCTTGCCGTCTTGCCGCCTCGCATCATTCGATCTCTTTTTCCTTTCACTGTCACGTTTCGATCTCGCTCCGTCTCGATCCACTTTCATACCTTCTTCCTTCATCACTTCCCCCCTCTCTTAGTTCTTGCCTGTACATAAAAGGATCCTAGCTACTTTCTTGAATATCACTCAGTGACTGATCCCCGTTCCCTTCTACCCGAGAAAGCGTGCGTGACAGCAAACTCATCTACCTCGCCCCAAACGCTCTCTCCGTCATCCCCTTCATGGACTTGTTGCACCTGTGCCCGACATCTCGCTGGGATTTGCTCACCTCTCACCTCTCTTCCGAGTCAGGTCAGTATCACGAGCTCATCTGCGCGTGGACACACTTCAGTGCCACGGTCAAAGGTTTCGGAGATGTTCCTTGTCTGCGTATAATTTTGCGAGAACGAACATCTGACGTGTGCTTATCATGTAACCAGAGTTGAAAAATCAGATACACGCTTGTTCTTGTCGATTTACTTCAATGGAATGGAAATACTGGGGCGCATTTCACAGCTCCATATACATGGACCCCTCACTTCTATCCAGTTTTGGTCGAATGCTTTGCCTCAAGATCAGGTCGTGACTTTATTCAACTCTGTCGGTTTTGAATTTGATGCGCTTGACGCCCCCGCCCCCGTGGTCATTGGACTTGAATCTTTCCAGCCTACCTATTTTTTGGATTTCCAATCGATCGATCTTCAAGCCAGCGGAAGGTCGATTGTTGTCCGAGGAGAGGAGTTACAGCCTTTTTGTCAAAACTAGTTACATGTGATTTTGAGAACAAAGGCGTGATATTACATAAGCAGGCTCGTCATGGATGACGAACGATTTGCGCGATTTCGACTTCGAGGAGCACCCTTTGAACCCCTCGTTGTAACATGGTAAGCTCACGAAGTGAACGAGCCAAATAGCTAACTCACTCGTTCTAGATTATTCCCGTTCGGTGTTTCTCATGCGGAAAAGTCATTGGCGATAAATGGAACGCTTACCTCGACCTTCTTGCAAAAGACATGAGCGAAGGGTGCGTCATTCATTCCGTGTCTGGTGCTCCCTTTCCCTTCTCAACTGCCTCTAGCGATGCTCTTGATGAACTGCAACTTAAAAGATATTGCTGCAGGCGTATGGTCCTCACTCATGTAGATCTCATCGAGAAGCTCTTGCATTACAACCGTGCGTGTCCGGGCATATTAGAAGCCTTCGTCCCACTGATTATTTTTCTTCTAGCCATGGAGAGAACGAAAGATCGGGGCCAATACGTACAGTAGAGACTGACTTCCTGTATGCTATTGTCTTTGTCCCAGGCAATGATTCGCAACGAGCCGTTTCTCTGGCCTTCCAAGATGGCCAGTCACTGTCCGCGTTCTCAATATCTGGTTCATCGCTCTTGGCGTCCCGAAATGCAGAGGAATTCGTACTGTCCGCTCCTTCCACTTTGGTTATTGTCAATGTTAATGGTAGCCAAGTCGTGCAGCTCTCTGTGAGGGAATACGAATTCGTAAATCCTGAACGCGTTTCCCACTTTTGCATTAAAACCCCTTCTCGTCAAGCATGACTCAGCGTATTCCTTCGCCTAGACGACCGCATCGTCGATACCAAGATGAAGAACCTCCCCCTGGTTTCCCACTTGGTGAAGCACTGGGTTGATCATGCTTAGTTTGAGAACGTGTCATCCCATATTCAAGATGGCATGGAATTGACAAGGCACACTTTGCGGCCTGGGCCTGGGTTTCAACCCAGACAAACACTCGGCAGGGTCTAGTGCTCACCGGAAAATGCCTGACGAAGTTTTGTATCACGCCACTCTTCGTGGGTGGAGCGGGCCTTGCCGATGTAAATGTTCAGGGAGGACGCTATGTCACTTCAATTCATGTGGCCTCTCACAAGGGACATCTCATTATTTTGCTATTCCTACTGGAGCATGGTGTCGATGTGGCGTCTCGGGATATCCAACATTACGCTCCATATCAAGAGGGCACGAAGAAATCGTGCGGTTTCTGATCGACTGCGGGTCAGATCTGAAGACAAGATGTGGGGTTGGGATATCTGCTCCACATTGCGTCTATCCAGCAAAGGAAGACGGAGGTCGCAACGGTGTTATGGAAGCACGGCGCAAATCCAATCATTCGAACGGAGTTGGACAGACTCCACTCCATCTTTCATCGGCTGACGGGCTCGACCGCATCACCCGGTTATTGCTCCAAAATGGAGGATAATCTCTATTGCACGCTGGTCGCAAATGAGTCCAATCGCAAATCGCAAGCATGCTCAACATCAGGTCAAAGACGTAACAGTCCCTGTCACCCCTTCGGAGAGTTCAGTGGATTATATGAATCTCACGCGCATGGGTCTGCACGGGTCTGGGTCATGACAAGCGTCGACTGTGCTTTACTACTTCTTCGTCCCACGGCCTATTCAGCTTCCACGGAAGTTAATCGGCTCAGATCCGAAATGTCGGTTCAATTCGAGGGTTGTCTTGAATTCCTTTTGAAATGAGTGCCCTGACTAGCGAGAATACTATCGTATGGTGGGATTTCCGTATTTCTGTATTGTATTCCGTAACGTTACCGAGATGGCGTCCATGATGGATCAGCATCAGCATGCTTGGCCCAGTGTTGCCTATGTGATGTGGTGTACCCAGATACTTCATAGACGACTAGGATAATTCTTTTCAGTTCAAACGATCAGAGGTAGTTGCGACTGCATTGGACTGAAATCCGGGCTGGGTCACTTCTACATCCTACGGAATGAAGGCGGAATATATGTCATGCTCATTGTCATCGATCGAACGTTTTTGACCTAAAGGAGCGACGGCGCAACCTGTTTGTCGCAGAAGGGGAGTCCGTCTTTGTGTACGATCACATCCCGCTCTATTTCATATCGATGGTCCTTGGAGCGGAAAGGAGTCTGGATTATGCTGCGAACATATAAAGAGACATGCAAACGCCTCCCCATCTGACTATCCACCAACCTAGTTCCCACATCCCAGTCAGCCTTGTACGTCCTTCACTTTCCTTCCAGTCTCTCTCATTAGTCTGAGATGTACCCATCCTGCAGCCATCTTAACGTTTAGTTCAATCTCGACTTTGTACAGGTTGGTGTTCTACTACCTTCTCCGGTCGTCGTATCCCCAACTTCATGTCCAACTTCATATCAGATGTCCGACGTCACCTTCAGGAACAATTCTGGTACCAATCTCACCTTGATTTTGCCGGACAGTCGGCAGGACACGTTCGCAACCGGGAATATTAGAACCTATTTGGACAATGGAAAGTATCAAATCAAGAGTGGGGCGGACCCAGTTTTCAGCCTCACATTCAATCAGGGCTCTATCTCTACCGACCTTACCGGCATTGCTATCGTAAGTATCTTAGCCTACGCTCGGCAGCCCGTCGATTTAAATTTAATCTCCTATCAGGGAGGAAGCTACACAGTCAACAATCAGTCTGGAAACCCCGTCAACGTGGTTTCGCCAAGCGGTCAGGACGGTTTAACCAATGGCAGTGTCAAAGTCTATAATACCGCCGGAACGTATACCATCAAGAACCTCACGGGAACCGATATCTATGTCTTCAAGTTCGACAAGGGTACTGCCACCACTACCTTAAACGCCATCGCCTAGTCCTTGACCAGCACCGTAAGTGATCATTCTTCCTGACATCAAAGTGTCGAGTAAATCTAATATTTCTTTTTGGGGCCTAGACTTGAGGATGTGGACATGAAACCGAGCCAACCATGAACAACTCCGCCAGCCCTACCCCACTTTGGATTCTCAAGTACATCTGAACTCGTGCCCAGTGTTGGTTGAGATTGTAAAAGTGTAGTTTCTCTTCTGCTTTTGAATGTTTTGAACGTTGTATGAAACCTGTGTTTTGTGTGTTTGAACTGAACTCCGATGCAACGTTCGATAATCTCTTTTTGCGATCGACTGAGTTGAGTGTGAAGGTAAAGCCCATAACTGGCTGGAAAGCCTTGTCGCGTGCAAGGCTCGAGCCAGCCCGGGATGGCAGGTTGTAGAGGGACTGTTGAACTTCAATATAATATGTGTAGGCTAAGTTGGGTGGACACAAGGGAAAACATACACGCCACCAAACCAACCCACATAATTTTGAGAGAGGGCAAGAGCAACGACGATGGTTAAATATTCTGGGACATACTTTTACAATGCCGTGGATCCGCTCGTCTCGCCACTCGACAAGGCATCACCGTCACCTTATGGATGAGCGGGTCAGGCAAAGCGCTCATCACATGGAGCCGGACACCCAAGGGTGGGGGAAAGGAAGCGAGAAGCGCCCAGCTAACACATCAATGCAAGTTGGAGACTATTTAACTTGAGAAAGCCACGCTGCAAGCCTGAGGGAGTGTGTTCAAGTTGGAAAGTCTGAGTAACCCTTGCATCGTACTGCGACCTGCGGCAGCTTCACCGGAGACCAGATATGCTTGTAATCGATGCGATGGTCTTCGGTGTATTCATAATGACCGGGAGCATCTACTAAGGGACAAAGCCAAGCTCCTCGTGAACAACAATCAGAAGCGTAACATTTGCAATCAGGTGTCAATATAGCGAGGGTTAAGAGCTGGACCCGCACACATTACAGCATTTCTGTCAGTCGACATCGCTGCAGAAATGGCAGCACTAGTTCGGATACAGCAACCACAGTCAATCAGGAGATGTCCGTTCGAATCCAAAAGTCTCACCTTCGAAATTAATCTGCTGTTCATCGGTCGTCTGCCTGGTCGAAGAATCTTGTTTCGCCGTTGTTTGTTGCGGCACAGGTGCAGAAGCGGACTCGGAGATCATCCTGCGACGGCATGAAAAGGACGGGCCGCCCATTGTCGCGGTGCAGGGGCGGCGAGCGGCTAGCTAGAGCTTGGGACATGGAACGACGTCGTCCACCGGCGCGCCAGCAAACTCTCCATCGCTTCGCCCACAGCGTCAGCCGGCGAGTGTGCCGTCGTCAGAATGGGCCAGAGCGCGTCAGAAACCGGCTCGTCAAGAACAACCGGGGGCAGGAAAGGCGACTGTCGGGACTGCCTTGGCTGCGCTCCCACCGGCGCTGCCAAAAGCTGGGAGGTGTGGCACAGAAAAGCGAGACGATGTCGACAACCGGGCGGTTGTGGGGATGACGGATAAGGTGGTGGTGTGGCCATCCAGCTGCTACCGTATTCGTGGGCAAAGACCGCGCAATGGATGATGATATTGAAGGAGGTGGCGGCGATGGGGTGCGTAAAAGAGAAGGCACTCACTCCGGAGACGGTCGGAACTGGAGGGAGGTGATTCTATATCGACACGTTGGCATGTTGAGGACATACATTCTATGGCAAGGGTAAGTTGGGTTGTTAACGAATGCCCCCGAGACATAAATCGTCTCGTTAGCCGTGATGATGACAATATTGTACATTTCCCATGGTTCTCGAACTCGGAACAGCGTCGATTGTGGTACGGTTTTTCTACGGCTTTATCCCACGGCCTATTCATCTTTCCACGAGATTTGAAATCTCGGTTAATACGGCTCAATTCAAGGGTTGTCCTGAAATGAGTGCACTGACCCGCGAGAATACTATCTTACGGTAGGGGTTTCATATTGCGATATTGTGTCCCGTGTCGTTACCGAGACAGCTTTCATGATAGAGCCTGCTATGGCGAATATGCAAGCCAACTATCAACATAGTTAGCCCAGTGTTGACTATGCAATATTCGCGGTCAGTGCAATCTGACTTACCTACGTACCCCATAGACGACTAGGATAGTTGAAACGATCAGAGGTATTTGCGACGGCATTGGACTGAAATCTGGAGACACTGCTACATCCTACGGAATGAAGGCGGGATATATGTTATGCTTGTCATTGTTGGGATGATTTGTTGACCTAAAGGAGCGACGGCGCAATCGGTTTGTCGAGTGGAGTCCATCTTATGGTACGATAATATCTTGCTCTATTCAATATATCGATGGTCCTTGGAGCGGAAGGAGTTTGAACATATGCTGCAAATATATAAAGAGACATGCAAACGCCTCCCCATCTGACTATCCAACAACTTACTAGTAGGTCCTGCATCCCAGTCAGCCTTGTGCGTCACTTCCCTTCCAGTCTCTCCCATTAGTCTGACCGTCGGACATGTATCATAGCATTTCTCCTGCAACCATCTTAACGTTTAGTTCAATCTTGCCTTTGTACAGGTTGGTGTTCTACTACCTTCTCCAGTCGTTGTATCCCCAACTTCATCTTCATATCAGATGTCCGAGGTCACCTTCAGGAACAATTCTGGTGCCCCTCTCACCTTGATTTTGCCGGACGGTCAACGAGACACGTTCCCAACCGGGAATATTATACGGACGTTGGAAAGTATGATGTCAAGTACGGGTCGGGCCCAATTGTGTCCCTCACAAAGGATAAGGGTTCTCTCTTTACCGACCTTACCGGCGTTGCTATCGTAAGTCCCATAAAGAGAAGGCCAGAGGGAACTGGCGAGTCACAGACAGAAACTTGGAGTCTTGTCTTGTGAAATGGGACAATGGGCTGTTGCACTTGGGGAATAGAAGAGGGGAAAGAGAACGCGGAAAACGAAAACGAAAACGAAAACGAAAACGAAAACGAAAACGAAAATGAAAACGCACGCTGGTCAAGCGCGAAAATCCCTGGTCGCGCGAACACTCGTTTCACAGTGAATCATTTGAGGCCCAGCTTGACGGCTGTGTCATCGCCATGGTCCTGGCTTTGCTGTCGCTGTGAGGTGAGGAGGGGTTAGAAAGAGCGCGCATACTGTACTGAAACGGAAAAAAAGAAATGGAAAATGAAACGTGCGCCTGGGTAACAAAATATATAATAAACGATAACGTGTTTTTCCCCTTGAAAATGTAAAACTAAGTTCAGTCATTGAGTTTCCAACCGGTTATGGCCGAGGCTAAAAGTCGCGACAACAAAGAACGGCCCTACTGGCATCGTTAAGTTCGTCCATGGGTGGGTAATACTTACGCGATGAGTAGGATGACTCTTCTGCACAATGCAGGACTAAAATCTGGAAACACTGCTATGTTCCACGGATCGGAATGAGATATATCTCATCGATGGAATGATCTGACGTAAACGATGACGACGCAATCTGTTTGTCGCGGAAGTGGATTCCGTGATCCGTCTTATTGTATAAACACATCTCAATTTATTCACCGTATTGATACCGCAAGGCAGAACGACTTTAGAGGGTATGCTGGGAACGAATAAAGAAACGCGCAGACACCTCCCATCTGACTATCCAACAACCCAGTTCCCACATTCCAGCCAGCCGTGTACGTCCTTCACTTGCCATCCAGTCTCTCCCATTAGTGATTTATTTCTCCTGCAGCCATCTAACGTTTCAGTTGAATCTCGACCTTGTCCGAGTTGGTGTTCTACAGCCTTCTCCTGTCGTAGCATCCCTTTATGTTCAACTTCATATCAGATGTCAGACGTCACCTTCAAGAATAATTCTGGTTCCAATATCACCTTGGTTTTGCCGGACGGTCGGCAGGACACATTCCCAACCGGGAATATTAGAACCTATATGGACACTGGAATGTATAGCGTCAAGGACGGGCCTGACCCAGTTTATTCCTTCACATACGATAAGGGTTCTTTCTTTATCAACCTCAATGGCATTGCTATTGTAAGCATCCTTGAAAGCCCGTTGATCAAAATATCTAATCTCCTCAACCTCATATTAGGGGGGAAGCGTCAGCTTCAACAATCGGTCTGGTATCACCGTCATGGTGATTCTCCCAGACGGTCCGGAGCCTGATAGGGTCGACTTACAACATGGGCATAACATAACCTTCAAGGAGCCTGGAACATATACCTGCCAGAGCCTCCTGGGGACACCGCTCTTTTCCTTCAAGTATACTAAGGGTACAATCATCACCGACATAATTGACATATCGTCCGACATCTCGAAGGCCGTAAGTTGTCATGCTTCCAGACATCGACCTGCCGTCTCTAATCCATGTACAACGGAATATTGTTTAGCCCGAGAATTGAGGATGAATCGGAATCAAGCCAGAAAATGAACCACTCTCCCAGCCCTACACCACTACACATTCAACTCTGTACATTTAACTCGTGTCGGTGCTGGTTAATATTGTTGTAGAAACTATGTCGTTTAATGAGAGTGGGAGAAATGACAGTTTTTGTGAGTGAGTGCCGCGTCCGAGGGGAGGCCTGCACGTTCGCACTCGCGAGGGTCGCTGAATAAGCAATGACTGTGCTCAGTGACTCACGCACGTAAGCGATCACTGAAGATATATTACCTGAATAAGCAATGACTGTGCTATCCAGGTATGAGCTCTTATGGAACATAAGAAAAGGGTAGCTAAAAGAACATACCTCAGTGACTCACGTGCGTAAGCGATCACTGAGGGAAGGTAAGTATTTTGTCTACTCATATAAGTAGGAAACAGGTGCGGATTCTATAACTCCGCGGACGAAGGGTATGCAAGAAACGGGACAATGATCGAGCCAATAGACATCCAGACTAGTTAATTAGTCTAGGCACTAATTGTTGTAAATAGCTAAATCCACTTAGGGTGGCCTAATGGTACGGGTATATGTATCGACTGAGGGGACAACTCACTCATTCTTGTGCGCTCGCGATCAAGTTCACTTGCGCTCGGGAATTTACAACAATTGTTTGCATGTAGCTTTGCTTCTGCTTGTGTACCATGTTTTGTGTGTTTGAACTAAACTCCGATGTAATATTTGAAGACACCATAACCATCCCTTGCGATCAACTCTCGAGTGTGAAGGTAACGCCCATAACTGGCTAGAAAAAAAAAAACGGCCTAAGGCAGGTTGTGACTATGTACTAATATGACCAACTCTTCAGTCACGCATCACATGCCCCCTCTGAAGAGAAGAGATATGGCTCAGGTCACAGGTCACAACCAGTTATGAAGACTGTGACAAAAATCATTAAAAAATTTCCTAAATGGGAATATTCATTTATTTATTATAAACAAGTGCCTAAATTCTATCTACTTGTTGTCTGTGTTGCTCACATCATTTGCGACCCAAAATTTGGAGGAATAGAGGATGTTTGCACACTTCTTATGCTTACCATGTCCTTCTACAGCTTGACTAGCCTGAGTTGTATCAACTACCTCACCATGAACAGACTCCACTGAAGCACTCTGCATTTGCAGTTATAACAAGGCCACCTTCTTCTCCCGGTATGTACAGCTCGTCATCATCATTGCAATCCATAGAGTCGGAGCATTCAAGTTGTGTATGCGCAGAAATGATGTCTGTCATGGGAACTTCGCTGTCATCACCATTGAATATCAATAGCTCTCTCTTCAAGGTCCTCCATTTGTTTGAGGGAAGTAAGTGTAGGAGGTGCATGGTGGGGCACACCACCTCGGGAACATGGCTGTGTGATCTCCACCCAAAACATTGGGGTCCACTGTATAGCGTGCCAGGTCGGGGCCTGGGGAGTTCGTGGGGCTTGATCCAAGGGTGGGTACGGACAGGGAGGAGCTGAGAGCAAGCAGGGATTGTACCCGGAATGTGATGCGCATGTGAGAGAGAGAGAGTGTGTGTGTGTTCTTGAAAGAGAAGCGGGAGATTTTGAGGGAGTTGGGGTGTTCTTTGGCACATGAGAAGGTTAAGGCAGATGCAGAAGCTCTTGATTTGATTCCCTAAGCTACTGTACAGGATGGTAGCAACTTAAATAGCGAATCCGCGAGCATGAGGCAATGATGTTGGGGGCGAGATGCTATGGGCAACGAGCCCTTGTGTAGCACGTTGATGACAACATACGTGTGTCATTCTTGTCCGTGCGTGGACATGTGGTGGGCGAGGATGATGCTTGAGGGATGAGTGGGCTGGAGCCGAGGCGAGTGACGTTGATGGCGATCGACTTGAGACGTTGCCATAGTCTGCTGACATGGGGCAAGGACCGCAGCAGGGATGTCATCAAGAGGCGAGTGCATAAGAGAGAAGGAAAGGAAGAGGATATGAAGGGCGAAGGGAGGGTGAACGTGTGGTGAGGGAGGGAGATGGTACAAGTCAGGTGCGTTTCCTGGCCACCAGGCTCACACACCTTACAACTGTAACAAGCTCGTGAAGTGTTTTTGATGCCTCACAACTGGGATCTGGGAGGAGGGCTTGATGGACATCTATTGGGATAAAGCTGTTCAGTGCAGTCATGGTTGTAGCTGCATGGTCCTCAAAGTACACAACAAATTTTTCAAGGTTTTACTGTCGTTTTCACGTGACCTTGCACTTGCCATTTTTGGATGTCATTTCAAGTGTGAAATTAAAACTGCTATATCTCAACATTTTCTCAACAGATTGCCTTGAAATTTTGCCAGTAGAACCTTATATACTATATCTAGGTGCAGCAAAAATATGGGAGTCTAATATTCAGTTCTTGAGATGTTGATTTTTGGGTGCTGACATGAGTGCAAAACTTTGAACTGCCATATCTCAACTGTTTCTCAACAGATTTACTTGAAACTTCGACAGTGGGATCTCATGTCCTGTATCTAGTTGCAGCCCAAGAGTTGGGGCATAATTATCAGTTCTTGAAGTTTCGATTTTTGGGTGCAATCTGAGTGTGAAATTTCGAACTGCCTTATCTCAACCGTTTCTCAATAGATTGCCTTGAAACCTGGAACGTAGAACCTTATATACCAGTATCTAGGTGCAACGTAAAATATGGGAGCCTAATATTCAGTTCTTGAAGTTTCGAATTTTGGGTGCCCATCTGCATGCGAAATTTCGAACAGCCATATCTCAACTATTTCTCAATGGATTGCCTTGAAACTTGGACATCAGAACCTCATGTACTGTATCTAAAGGCAGCCAAATAATTGGGTTTCAATTTCACATTGTGGGGTGCCGACCCTAAGCATGATAAGATTACATTTGCTCTACAGCTGAAAACATGACATGATACAACTATTTACAACTGTAGCATGTGAGAAGGGCACACTTGAGGTGTTCATGGGAGGTAGCGAATTGTGATCGCACGTGAATGTGTGAGGAGCGGTGCGTAAGGAAAGTTGGGCTTAAGGCACGAGGATATGACAAAGCGGAAGTGGGAGCCTGTCGGGAGACGCGGATCTGGGAAGGTGCGGAAGTGGATGGGAGAGGGTGGGTAAAGCAGGACGGTCTTGTTTGTATGCGCCAAGACATCTGAACAAGGCCATCAGGAGCAGGTCCACCATGTGATCGGAGAGCGTGGGGGACGTATACACACATTCGTATTTATTGGAGGGCCAGAGCTTGGTCAGCTTGTCCACTCAGGTTGCAGATGAAGAGTTTGGCCATCCGTCCATGACTTGGCAGAAGCAGCGGTGGCGGGATGCCAAAGGAGGAGGACATCATGTTCAGTCGCATTGGCACCAGAGAGAGGATATTGGATGACAACTTTGACGGCGTCTGGATAGACTGCCCAAATGCATGTAGAGATGACATCAGTGGCAGAATCAATGAGCGGTGCAATGACAAAGTCTGTGGTGAACAAGATCAGGAGGGTATTGATGGACAAGGTTATGATCGATGTGAGGCGAGTTGCAGGAAGAGAGAACAGCATTTTCCATAGCACGTCTTTTTTTTGTTGGTCTGTGGGGGCAGTCAGAACAAAGTGAGGCGATAGACAAAGGTGAGGAGCAAGGCTTGCCTCATTTCAAGCCGCAGGTGCGGTTGACTCATCTTCCTTGGCATCCGTTGGAGGGGGAGGTGGTGATGGTTTGGAAAGTCGAGGTGCAAGAGAAACGGTCAGGCATAAGCGAAATAGAGACTTGGAAGCAAGTATCTACACCCACGGAATGGGGCCTAAAGCATGTTCATGGGTCAGAAAGCAGCTGAGAGAGAAAAAAAAAAGGACCGACCACATGAAGAAAAAGATATGAAAATAGAGGACGGTCGGAGACTGCGGAGAGGGGAGACAGGGGAAGGGAAGAAACTTGGGGCAGCGATGCCACTCAGTACTTGCCATGCCGTGTCATGTGAGAACAGGTACTTCATTGCAGAAAATGCCAGCTCAATTGGGTTATAATCAGGGGAATAGGGCAGCAGAAATTTGACACACATGCCCCTAAATATGAACAGGAAGGTCAACACTTGTCAATAGATGTGAATAGAATTTACCAAGATTCAATAAGCTCTAAAATGGCAGGGTCCTTGTGAATTCGACAATTGTCCATAACAATGACTGAATTGGGGGCCAGAAATGGCTGCATATGATCCAAGAGGCGATTGATGAATGTGCAGAAAAGCTCAGTGTCGAAAGAGCCTTCAACGATGTCACAGTGTATAATACCATCATTGAGAGATAACGCAGGAAGGACAGAATATCTGGCACATGAAAATCATGAGTTACATGGCATTATGGATGGCATGTCACTCACCGTCGTCCTCGACAGAAAAATGCCTTGCACGTGGCTTTCCTGCCACGAATAGCCCAAGCTCGTCCACGGTATGTTGTTCGGCGATCAACAGAACTCTCATCCACAAAGATAATCTGATTTGGATGCTAGGTTCTGATACGTGCAGCAAATGCAGCTCGCTTTTCTTCACAACGCTCAAGTGCAGTGCGTGAGAGCTATCCGTCGTGTATCAGAAGCTTGAAATGTACATAAGGAAAAGTGCGTACCTTCTTCAAGCTATAGCCAGCCTTGACAAGTGTCCTCCATATCGTTGACACTGATACCGACACCCCACATGTCTCTAACATTTCCATATGCAACTCATCAAGATAGAGATCTGGCGGGCTATTCAGAGTTGTCAACAGGTGCTGTATGGGTCCAATTTCAATAAAAAATGTGCTAGTACATTTTTTGTGCCACATACCTTGACATCATAGTCACAAAGCGACTGATGGAGTAGAGGTTTCGCTTGGCAGGGAAGTTTGACACCACCAGTGTGCTTGAAGTTGGCGAGGATCCCTTCAACTTTTCGCACACTTACATCTGTATACATGGAGATATCCTCCACTGACATGTTTGTACTGAGACGAATGATGATCCATTGCACTTCTTCTGAGATTGCTTTGCCTTGAGCCATGGCGGTGATGGGTGTGTTGAAAGTTTTCCCTCTTTGGGTACGCTGTGACCAAAATGGACATCTCTATCTCTGACCTTTCGTGCTGTCTCACTCAGCCTTGTCCATCGTCCATCCACCATCAACCCTGCATCTGTCGCACCTGCCATATCCTTATCGTCAGCCATCTTAGCTTCATCAGCCACTCCATTCTTTGCCTTGCCAAGTCATCGCCATCACGTCCCCAGTGCTGCCCACTGCCGCCTCTCGTCCATCGGCACCTGCTTCATCAGCCGAGTCTTCATATTGCCTGCCGCCGTCATTTCAGCATCGCCAGCTGTCTATGTCACCAACACTATCCCTGTCTCTAGTTGTTTCAATTCTGTCAGCCATTCTGTTTGCCACATGTGCTGCCTTGCTGGCCTTATCTGCCCCAGTTGTCTCAATCCCAGTTGCTGCAGTCTCAGTCTCCTCCTCGTCTTCTCTAGCCACTGTTACTTCAGTCCAACCAGCCCCTACAAAGTCAGCTTCGTCTGGCTTCTTCCACAGCTTCAGTCTCGCTCGCAGCCGTTACCTCAGCTTGTCCGCTGCCACCATTTTGGTCTCAACCCTGTCTGTTGTTTTAGTCTCATGCAACACACGTTGTCCAAGAAGGCCCCGGACCTGAGCTCAGTCACTCGCCACTTCAGGAGGAGCACAAACCGCCTCCACACCACCAGTGCCTGAGACGCTGCTGACACAAGTAATATGCCCCACGCCACCCCTCATGTCGCCTCATCCCTGTGGGTCTGACTGTGTCATACAACTGTGTTGACCGTTAGGCATTCAAACATCCAAACAAGGTCCATACCACCATAGATTATGATTGATCAGAGCCATTTCCGGGTATCTCCATGTCAGATGGCTCATCTATCCAGACCGCTATCATTTACGAAGCCAATGAGCCCAACAAAGGTCGAGAGGTCCCTATGCTGAATTGCCACATGACATTTCTAGTGTTGCCAATGTACTGAAATCTCTTGGCATCAAGAAAGGTGATTCCGTCTCTATCTACCTTCCTCTGGCATGGCAAGCGGTTGCTGCCCTCCTCGTGTGTGCACGCATTGGTGCCGTAAGGATGATGCGGCTCTGGCAGTCATTGATACGGTCACGATTCGCCCCTGCAGAGAAGCCAGAAAACACGACAGAGTGGACGGCCGAACAAGGGCGTCGCGGTGAGAAGACTATCACAACCAAAGCAGTTGATTTGGCACTGAAGGGCTGCCTGCATGTTGAGCATGTCCTCGTTCTTAGGCACATGGGGAACGAAGTTCCGTGGACGCAGGGCCGTGACAAGTGGTGGCACGAGGAGCCGATGCAAGTCCTCAATCACTGGGCGCCAGAGATCTTGTCAGCAAAGATCCACTCTTTATTCTTTATGTGAGATGCCTGCTGTTACGAACCAAGGCCAAGTCCTGGCCAAGGATTGTCCTATTTTACTCAAGAAAGACCTCTCTCACTTTGCATTGCCGACTCCCTTCCATTTTCTGGGCTATCCCTCCTGTGGTACAAGATATTGCTATTGCAAAAGCACTCTAACACGACCAGGCACCAGTTTCCTAATCGCGTAATCATCGCGTGGCAGCCACATGGCCACCCAGCCACCATGGACCCGAAACAGCGGCACAAACTCTTAGAAACTGTTGCATAAATCATCTGACGTCATCAAGGCTCCAATGACATCATGGCTGACTGAGCGACTCCACAGTGACCTCATAGGCTCACTAAGCGCCCCACAGTGACATCATAATGATGTCATCGCTCCACAATGATTAGTAGTGCGCTCAGTAAGCCTGAAACTTGGCATAAGCAAGTTTATGCCTCTGTAGTCCTATTGGATGGTACCAAAGAGTCTAGAATAGTCCCAGTGCTTTGTAATCGACCCTGTACACTGTATATAAGCCCCAATGAAGCATGGCAGTCGTCAGACTGTCCATTTGTGATACTCTCCACTTCCTGGGTACTCCCCTGCGACTGCTCAGTCTAAAGCCTTCCCTCGTCTTCAAGGTACTCTCCAACGACCACCTTGTTTAAAGTCCCTCGCTGCACTGGCCTCTACTCTTCGCCTCTGCCTCCTGCAACACGTACCAGTCCCCATCTGGTATCTTCTAGTCGTTTGGCTCGTCCTCCTGTTCAACGCTGTTTACGCCGCGTACCATCTGTTCCGACCCCTGCCCACCTGCTCCTGAGTCCTTAGTGATCAGCAGTACGTGTCTTGACATCTGGACAGTCTCTCATCATTCTTGTATTGACCAGCCAACGCTCAAGTGTCTACTCCCAACTCCCCCACTCTTGTCAATACCTCCCTGCGTCTCCCTTCTCCTCTCCAGCCCACTCCACGCACCGCTCTTCGCATCCTCACTGAAGACGTCGATCCGGTCGACACAATCCTCACCCCTCAGCCTCTTGTACTCCCCAACGGCTCCCCCATCGTCTCCTACCACTGTCCAGCCTGTCCCAGGCAACTTTGTCCCTGTCGGCACTCCCCCGCCAGCGCAGAACGAGCAACAGCAAGCGGACCGTCCTCCCTTACCTGAAGGCTTCCTCGACCGTCCCCCCCTGCACAGTATTTCGCTTCCATCCGCACCAGTACTTCGTCCTCCCTACCACCAATCGTCGCCAGGAGCAGTGGCGTCCCCTCCACGACTTGAATCATCAAGACTACCTTGGACGCATCCCTACCTCAGACCAGTTAGCTCATCGCGCATTCACAGACACCTTCACTACCCCGCCTTCGTGCACACATCGTCCACACTTTTGCGGTAGAACCCTCCCAACACTGCCCTTGCCACCCAGTACAATCTCACCCCC